>PVIH01006026.1:7182-116308 GCA_004025045.1 Sigmodon hispidus
GGGGCGGGGCACTGAGGAGACGAATCAGAAGTGAGGAGGGGCGGGGCACTGAGGAGACGAATCAGAAGTGAGGAGGGGCGGGGCACTGAGGAGACGAATCAGAAGTGAGGAGGGGCGGGGCACTGAGGAGACGAATCAGAAGTGAGGAGGGGCGGGGCACTGAGGAGCTCTTAGACAGCACCCAGGTTTGGTTCCAGCACCTGCCTGCTGCCTCACAGCTGTCTGTAGCTCCAGTTCCAGGAGGTTTGATTCCCACTCTGTGGACATAGGCACACATAGGGTGCACTTTCAGCCATGTGAACAAACATTCATTGTGTGTGTGGGGCACATGTCATCCTTAATTTAACTATCTTTTGAACCAGCAAGATGGCTCATTGAGTAGAGTACCAAGCCTGATGAGCTGAATTGTACCCCAGGAGGACCCACAGTAGAGAAAGAGAGGACTGATGGCCACACACTGTCTCTGGGCACACATGCACCATATGTGTGTGTGTCCTCCAACAACAAAAAACATTTTAACTAAAACGAATATCTTGCTATTTTAAATTAGTTTTGTTTTTTTGTTTTTTTTTTTTTTTAGTAATACAGTCGTCAATGTTTTCATATCCATATGTCTTTGCATTCCATTGACACCCCATCTTCTTTTAGAGGATTACTCTTTAGTCTTTAGAGCTTTTAAAACAGTACAAACATTAGCCCTTTGATCATGACCCAATTTAGAGCCCTCAAACTAAAGGGGCCCAGAAGAGCTCCTGACCACCTCCATTTCAGGGAACCTTTGTCCTGTGTGGTAACTGGCTCTTGTTCTTCCCTCCAGCCTGCCTCTCTCTCTTTAAGCTTGGTCATGTGATAGTGGGGACTTCCATGCATCCCTCTCTCTTCAGTGAAACCTCCAATATCCTGGGAATTCAGTCTTTCACTTGGAGCATAAGAACGTAGGGGCTGGAGTTGGAGATGAGAGGGTGCAGCAGACTTAGGGCTGGTCCAGTGTTGGACTTGCCATGTGGCTTTTCCTGGGGCAGCAGCTGCTAATTTAGTAGCTACTTTATTTCTGTTTTATGTGGTCCTTCCTTTGTGTAAATTATGCTGCATCCACTTTTCCTTCTTTCTAGGTGACCTTAAGCAACTTGTTGGCCTTTAATGTATAAATGCAAGAAAGTGCTGAATGTGTCTCTCTAAGCCAGGCCTCTCAAAGCTCTAGATTCCCATATCCACTTTCCTGCTCTCACTTCTGATCAGATAGACACCTCAGCAGAGCTGCATGACTTTCCTGTCTCAGTGAACATCCCTTCCCTGCCTCCTCACCCTCAAGTCAAGCCCTATAAAGATTGTTAGTTCCGGGATACACACCATGACCAAAAGCCTTTGGCAAGGAAACTAAGCAGCAGGTTTGTTTCTATTTCCAGTTATAGTCTATTAGTGAGGGAAGTCAGGTGGCTGGTGCAGCCTGCCCACAGTGGGCCAGGCTCACCCACAAAGATCTTTAATCAAGAAAATGCATTAGTGTAGTAGCCTGCAGTCAGTAAGGAAATGTGAGCTCACATTTGCCAAACCTTGTGGAAAGCTGGATTGCCCAGAGTAGGGATCTTTTATGATGGAGCTTGACTCCCTTGGGGTAGGCCTTCTCCCAAGAAGCGATGCTCAGGCATCAATCACTTAAGATGGCTGAGAGAAAGCAAAGGATTCAGGACCAGAGACAGGTAGCCTGTATCTGTTGGTATTGCATCTGTCAGTTTAACCCCCTGCAGACTAGATTTCTTTTTAATTATACTTGGGTTTAATCCTCAGCAACATCCATCCACATTTAATTCTGCCTGTACTGACCATAGGCAGATACTTACTATTATTCCCTGAACTAGATAAAGCAACAACTTCGTATATAGTATTTCCACCATATTGTGTATTGTAAGTTACTAGAGATGATGTAGGCACACAGCAAAATGTGCATGACTTATTTTTAAATACTATGCTATTTTATATCAAGAACTTGAATGTTGTGTGATTCTCGTGATCTTGGGGAATCCTAGAGCCATCTCCCTCAGACACCAGGGCCAACTGTACATCTCTCTCTATTCCTGTAGTGGGAGAACAGGGCCCGTGAAGGGCCTGGGAGGAGGTCTGCTGGAGTACAGGGAGTACATATGGGTGCCCACAGGGCCTGCCCTGCAGGTCAGTGCTTTACCAGAAAGCAGTGGGAGGTCACTGAAGGTCTGAGTGGAACCCTGGTGGTCTTCTCACCAATTTCTTGCCATCTTCTCCTTTGAGAGCTGTCATAATGTTTCTGGCCCAGCCTTCCCAGCCTTGCCCCGCTGCTGCTTACCCCCAAATAATCACAGAAAGGCTTATATTAATTTCATGCTGATTGACCTGTGGCTCAGATGTATTACTAGCTCTTCCATCTTAATCTATTTCCATTAATCTATTTAGCCGTGTGACTCCGTAACTTTGCCCAGAGTAGCATGGCTGTCTTGTTTCCTCAGCATCTGCTGGCGTCTCTCTCTGCTGCTGTCTCTGCTCTGCTCTTCCTGTTCCCTAAATTGCCTTAGTCTGGTAGCCCCGCCCACACTTCCTCTGCTTTCTGGTCAATCAGCTTTTTATTAAACTAGTGTAGGAGAGACAAATACTAACAATGCACCAGAGCGCATCCCACAGCAGAGAGCAGAGAGCGCTCTCTCTTCCAGATCTTTCACCTAAATCACTGTTGGCACAAAACTGATAGCTCACTTCCCACTTGAGAGAACAAATACTTGATCTTCCCCAGGCCAGGCCGCCTGCCTACCTTGCATCTCTCAGGAAGTATGTTTGTGAGGATGCATTGTTTCCTCACCACCTCCTCCTTCCATCTCTTGCAGCCTGTCCTGGCTCATTGACCTCAGCCTGTACAGAAACCTGAACAATCTTTGAGAGACTGAGTCTTGACCTTGCTTCCCTCCAGGCTCTGCCCCATTTCTCTGCTTCTCCAGATGCCAGCTGTCTCAAAGGACTGTTTATAGTCACCGTTGTACTTTCCTCTCCCTTGAGAGCTGGAGAGACGGATGGATGGATGGCTCAGCAGTTAGAGTGTAGACTGGGCCTGCACAGGACCCCAGTTCAGTTCCCAGCACTCACATGGCAGCTCAAAAATCCAGCTCCCAGGGGATCCAGCACCTTCTTCTGGCCTTCCCAGACGCTGCACAGATGCATATGAAAATAAAAATAAAATCTCAGCATCCTCTGCAAAGCCTAGCCACTAACTGAACATAGTTACTGAACCCTTAAAATGTGGCCAGCACGACTGAGGGGCTGAATAATCATACATCTAATCTGTTAGTTCATTTAAAATTTGGTAGCCTAATGTGATTTGTACCTTCCATATTCAAAAGAACAGCTCTAAAAGATTCTAATTTCATTATTAACGAGCTTAATCATATTCTATCACACATACCCAGAAGTATGTGTACAGGGCTCATCTTTTCCAAAGACATAATGGCCACAAAATCCTCCTGGCCTCCAGAGGCAGAGGTCCTATAGTTTTTCCTCCTCACCCAGACCTTTTCCTGCCAGCATGGGCAAAGAAAAGGGTGGAGGCACTCAGCTGCTTCGTGACTGAAAGCTCAGGGTGGATAGCAAAGACTGGCTGCGCCTCTTAGGTCCCACTGGATTATCAGAGCTCAGTTTGCAGTAGGAGCTGACTGAAAGCTAGGATTCCAGAAAGCTGGTAGGTTTCTAAGCTGCTGGATTCTGGCTTCCCTCTGGATTTGTGGGAGCCAGTGGGGATCCCTCCCTACTTCAGAGCCCTCCCCACCCTCCCACAGCTATCTCAAGCCTGCTAGAAATGAACAAATAATTCCCTGCAAAAGCTTGACTCCTTGGCATAGGGCAGACCTTGTTGCAAACACCTTCCCAAGGTTGTCGGGAGGTATACAAGGAACCAAAATTGGGTACTTTAAGAATCAGACAGTATGAGGAACAGAGCTGAGTGGCAGAGTACTTGGTTGGCCTTCGTGAGGCCCTCGTCTTAGAGTGGGGGGATTCAGACAGTGCTAAATTCCTGAGTAAGTGGGAACACAGTTACTCCTTCTGCTGGAGAGAATAAATGGTCCTGGGGTAGGGGTGCTACTGACATTCCTCAGTCACCATCTATTTTTCTCCTTTTGGATGTGGTGGGGCCTCTTCCTTGGCCTGGAGCTTGCTGACTAGGTCAAGCTTGTCAGCAGGCCCTGGGGTGCCTGTCTTCACCTCTGTTGCTGGAGTTGCCCACATGCTGTACACTGTGTCAAGCTTGTTGGGGTGGGGTGGGGGGGTAGAACTCGGGTTCTTAATGCCTGCAAGGCAAGTGCTTTACTGAGTCGTCTGTCTCGCCTGTAAAGATGCCTTTTCCAATGCTGTCTCATCTTCCCTGTAGTAAGGAGCAGCTCAGAGTCTGTGCAGGTAATAGTGCTGACAGAACTTAATAAGACTGTATGAATTTTATAGTCATACAATTTAAATTTTCAGTTTATGGGGAGTGGCACTGTTTTCCCATTTATGCTAATGAAATGAAATTTACTTTTAAAGTATGTGTATTGTTCTGATGGCTTTAGTTAGAGGGAAATACTGAGAAATAGTACAACTAACATCTGAATAGCAAACAAACAAAAAACTCAAAAGCATGTCATCTATAAATGACCAAAATCCAAGGTGTGCCTCCAGGCAAGACCAGCTTTGCAGAAGCGGCCTCATGTGAACAGCGCCGGCCCCCTCCCTGCGTGGCTGGCAGGCCTGCAGCTGCCCGTCTTCATTCTCATTCTCATCCCAAAGGTTTGTTTACCAAGCGAAAGTTGGGGGCCGCTGGTTTCCAGCCGTGTGTGCACACAGCAAGAAACAAGGCAAGCAAGATGCAGCTGACGCAGCCCTCCGTGTCTTGATTGGGGAGAGCGAGAAGGCAGAGCAGTTGGGTTTCGCAGAGGTAACCCCAGTGACAGGGGCCAGTCTCAGAAGAACTATGCTCCTCCTTTCCAGGTCCCCAGATGCACATCCAAAGACAGTTAAGACATCTGCTTTTGGTGCTCTCTTTTGGGGGGTGGTGGGTTCTGCTTGCTCTTCCCCAGAAGAAGTTGGCTCTTTACTTTGCCGTAATTAGACCTAGGCTTCCGTCTTAGTCCCCGTAGAGTGCATGTCTGAGATGCTAGATGTGGGATGGGAAAAGATGGCCCCCTCCCAGCAGACATGAGGATGCAGGCAGAGCTCTGTGGTCTTGACATCAGTCCTGTCCCCACAGCTCCCCCTCAGCGGCAGCACCTTCCACGACCAGATGGCCATGCTCAGCCATCGCTGCTTCAATGCCCTGACCAACAGCTTCCAGCCCTCCCTGCTCGGGCGCAAGATCCTGGCGGCCATTATTATGAAGAGAGATGCCGAGGACATGGGTGTTGTTGTCAGTTTGGGAACAGGTGAGTGCACCCTGGGCCATCAGCAGAAGCAGGTCCTTCTCAGCCTCCTCACAGACTGAATGTCTTCAGAGTTGCTGATGTGCTGCTCAGACACTTTGGACTTGAAGCTGTTAGGATTTTGTGGTTAACTGCTAAGCAGTAAACACTACAGAATAAGCCGGTCTTTGAAGCCCTCGGACGGTGGCACTCAGCACTTCAATTAAGAGCACACGGATTTTCGTTCATTTTAGCTGCAGTCAGCTCAGATTTGGAATGTCTTTGGAACTGGCTGGGATTTGCTCTGGCCTGGGGATTTTTATTGCTGTTCTGAGGCAGGGTAGTCCACCCCCCTACACACACCCCCTGCCCCCCCACCCCCACCCCCGCTTCTACTTCAGCCCTTCAGGTGCTGAGGTTATAGGCATGCACCACTGTGCTGCCACGGATGGATTGTTCTCTAAGTGAAAGAAAACAGAGTCTGAAATCTGTGTGCTCGAGGCCATTTCTGCCTTTAAGTCTTACGGGCTTCACCAGCACCCTGATTGCTCCAGCTTCCTTTTGATGGCCTTCCCAGGGAACCGCTGTGTGAAAGGAGATTCTCTCAGCCTCAAGGGAGAAACAGTCAATGACTGCCATGCAGAAATCATCTCCCGGAGGGGCTTCATCAGGTGAGCCCTTCCAGCTCCCAGTCCACTTACCCTGAAACCCCAGCAGATTGTCAGCAGGCCTTTGGGCCTGTTATTTGCAGTCAGCTCCTTCTGTGACCTGGTTACATTTCTTTTAAAACAAAGTGACCTCTGCATCCTCAGGCCTTGGGAATGAGGCAGCTTCTCCTTCCATGGAGACCTGTACCTGACCTCTGTCCCTGTTAGCCTTCTTCTCTGGAGCACGCTTAATTTGTGAAGGGCAAGAGTCAGGGAGAAGCAGCAGCAGTGTATTCTGCCTGGAATTCAGCTGCCCCCAAGGCTACTGCTTATGAAATGCAGAGAACTTTCCAGGCCCTCTTCCACCTGAGAAGCTGAAAGCTATATACCGTGGAGGCCTTTGCTGGAGGGGAGGCCTTTGCTGGGCTGAGACCAAGGGCAGAGTGTGGAGCTGTGCTCTGCCCTGCCCAGGTTTGAGCTACCCTAGCCAGATTTCTTTTGTAGGTTTCTCTACAGTGAGTTAATGAAGTACAACCAGCATACTGCCAAGAACAGCATATTTGAGCTTGCCAGGGGAGGAGAGAAGCTCCAGATAAAAAAGACGGTTTCTTTTCATCTCTACATCAGGTCTGTACCCTGTGTTGGATGTTCACATGTTCCTCAGGCTCCAAACCCCAACCTTGTACTATAAACCGTGTCTGCTGTGTGTCTGAGGTGCATACCAGCTGACGTGCATTCCTGCCACCTAGTACCCATAAGGCATAAGAAAGCATCCCTGGCTTTGATGACAAGTGAGTTGGACAGACATCCGCAGGGGTCTTTACGAGTGCTATTATCTGACAGCACAGCGCCATGTGGAGATGGAGCCCTCTTTGACAAATCCTGCAGTGACCGTGCCGTGGAAAGCACAGACTCCCGCCATTACCCTGTCTTTGAAAATCCCAAGCAAGGCAAGCTTCGCACCAAGGTGGAGAATGGTGAGTGATAGGTACCCTCCCTTCTACCTACAAAGGTTCTGCAAGACTGTCAGTGGGCATCGAGGCAGCAGCGTGTCATGAGGGGGGTTCAGGCTCCACGGGAAGCCTGTAGGCTGGGGAGCTGGGCATCTCCAGGCTGCTTCGGAGGCAGCGGTGCCCGTGGAGCTCAAGGAAGAGTCTAGCTAAACAATAAAGTGAGAGCCACCCTCTGCGTCATTGTTCATGGGAATGGGGGCGTGCAGAAATGAAGAGAACTGACTGGAGGTGGGGCTCCACTGAGCTGACAGATTTGATGCCAGCATCCCGAGCTCCCGCCGAGGCTGTGCCCTGTCTCCCATGATCCTCTCCTGTCATGTGATGTCTTCTCACATCACCCCTGTTCCTTCACACTGAAGTGTCATCCTGATGGTCCTCGGACATTAAGCAGGTCTTTGCCCTTCCGGTCAGCATACAGCCCATGCTCTGTTCCTAGGACTTCACCTAGGGAGTGAAGGTATCTTGTCCACAGAAGCATGTGAACAAGCATATGCTCATGGCAACATTCATCACAATGGCTAGAATGGAACGAACATAGTACCTGGGAAAATGGCTTAAATAAAAAGGGATCTGTCTGGATGATGGAATTTTATCTACCACAGCAAAGAATGGAGTTCTGAGATGAGCCACAGCAGGGACATTGAAAACAGGCTGAAAAACAAGTCCCAGAGGACATTTGTCATATGATTTCATGTCTGAAAGGCACAGAGGAGACAGGTCCACAGACACAGATTAGGAACAGGGAGTGGCCGCCAGGACTTGTAGGGTAAAAGGCTTCTTTTTAAGGTCACATGATACCCAACAACTGGTTGTCATGATGTAATGAGCATAAAACACATATGGATGGGTTGTGTGCTGTGACTTATGAATTGTAGCTCATACAGCTGTTCTGAAACCAAACCAGCCAGGCATGCAGTACATGCCTGGACATGGAAGGCTAAAGCCAGAGGGTGAAACATTTGTCCTTGGGTTATATAGAAAAACTGAAAACCCCAAGGTTTGAGAGGTGGCCCAGTTAGTGAAATGCCTGCTGTGCAAAGCGCAAAGACTTGAATTCCAATATCCAGAGTCCAACCTCAGCAGTGCACACTCACAGCCTCCGTGCTGGAAGGAAGCTCAGAGGCAGAGACTGCTCCAAAAAAGGTGGAGATCAAAGAAAGACAGCCCACATCAGCCTCTGGCCCACACACAGCACACACTTTCACATGTGCATACACACAAAACTGCACTATACTAACAAGTCCACACACACCCCTGCTACACATATACACTAAATGGTAATACCAAAGCTGGGCTCTGTCTTAGGGTTTCTGTTGCTGCAATGAAACACCATAACTAAAAACAAGTCGGGGAGGAAAGGGCCTCACTGTCCATCATGAACGAGTCAGCACAGGAACGCAAAGAGGGCAGGATCTTGGAGGCAGGAGCTGATGCAGAGGCCATGGAGGACGCTGCTTACTGGTTTGCCTCACGCCTTGCTCAGCCTGATTTCTTATAGAATCCAGGACCAGCAGCCCAGGGATGGCACCGCCCTCCCCCATTGATCATTAATTGAGAAAATGCCTTACAGCTGGATCTCATAGAAGCATTTTCTCAGCAGAGGCTCCGTTCTCTCTGATGACTCTGGCTTGTGTCTAGTTGACACACAGAACTAGTCAGTACAGGCAGCAGCCTCACCCTGTGCTCTTCTCTGCCTGCAGCTGCAGCTGCTGCTTGTTTCCTGAGACCACAGCACCCTTGCCGCCCTGAAACTTCTGCTTTTGCTGCTCTCTGTCTGCGACCCTCACTGCGGCTCTCCTCTTCATCTTAAGCTCTCGACCCCTCCCCCTCCCCCTCCCACGTCTGTGCTGTCCCGGCACTGCTCCCTCCGGTCTTCTGCGCTCCGCGAGCACCCAGAGTTTCTGCATGTGTCCGTCTCCCCTCTCCCTTCTCTCCTTCCCTCCCAGAAACACAGCAAAGTCTTGCGTTCGCTCATCAGTGTTTCTCAGTACCAAGCACATAGTAGGTGTTACAAAAATACAAGCAGCCATTGACTCATACCTCAGGAGCACACAGTGTGCCTGGGATGTGGACCTGTGGCCTTCGTCGGTGTAACGTAAGTCTTTCCCGCAGGGGAAGGCACAATTCCTGTGGAGTCCAGTGACATTGTACCCACATGGGATGGCATCCGGCTTGGGGAAAGACTCCGTACCATGTCCTGTAGTGACAAAATTCTACGCTGGAATGTGCTGGGCCTGCAAGGGGCACTGTTGACTCACTTCCTACAGCCCGTGTACTTGAAATCTGTAACACTAGGTAAGGAGCCCACCTATCCTTGGCTCAGATCCCATGCATTGGTCCCTTGTTTGTATGTCTCCCTTCCCAAGAGAGGTTGATTTTTACCTTAGGAACAAGGTCTCAGCTTTGGCAGGGAAGGTGGGCATGGGCAGCAAATTGAGGGAAGACATTCCAGACTGGGTCTCGGATGCAGTGAAGCCCTCTAGAGCCTCGTCGTCTTCCTTCCCGCCTTCTCCTGGTCCTCTGCTTACCTGGACCCCTGTATTGTGTGTAGGTATTTGATGTCCTGTGTGTCTGTGAAGCACAGTCGGCTGCTTCCCATCAAAGGGGCCATTGTTCTGTCCTGACGACTTTCTCATCTCCCAACAACCCCTTGTGTACCCCTCCTCCTCGGTAGCACGCGCTGTGGACCCAAGTGTGAACTTGCTTTCGCTTCCCCCCAGGTTACCTTTTCAGCCAAGGGCACCTGACCCGTGCTATTTGCTGCCGTGTGACCAGAGATGGGAATGCATTTGAGGACGGACTACGTTATCCCTTTATCGTCAACCACCCCAAGGTACTATAACCCCCCCATTCTGTTTGCTCTCCACTGTGCAAAGGGAAGCCTTTGCTGGGGTCTCAAGAGCAAGCCGTTCCTCCCTTGGGGTGTCTGGACCTCAGCTCTCAGTCTGAAGTGAATCTGAGCCTTGGGGAGAGATCAGGGCCTTATACTCCTGATCCAAGGAGTATACTTACCCAAGTTTTGCATTCCTGCTCCAAACCTTTGCTCTGAAAGGTTCCATCCTTCCTTCCTAGGTTGGTCGGGTCAGTGTGTATGACTCCAAAAGGCAGTCTGGAAAGACCAAGGAGACGAGCGTTAACTGGTGCTTGGCTGACGGCTATGACCTAGAGATCCTGGATGGCACCAGAGGCACTGTGGATGGGTAAGGAGGTGGGAGGGCACACGAGAGGCCCAGCCAGGCTTGCTGCCAGACTCGTCTCCAGAGTTAAGGCCCATCCACCTTCTGCAAAATTCACACCTTACCCCTCACCTGCTTCGAGATAAATAAATAACCAGTGTCTTTGTTTCCCTAGACCAGGGAAGGAGTTGTCTCGGGTGTCCAAAAAGAACATTTTCCTTCAGTTTAAGAAGCTCTGTTCCTTCCGTGGCCGCAGAGATTTACTCCAGCTCTCCTATGGCGAGGCCAAGAAGGCAGCCCGAGACTACGAGTTAGCCAAGAACTACTTCAAGAAAAGCCTGCGGGACATGGGCTATGGGAACTGGATCAGCAAACCCCAGGAGGAGAAGAACTTTTACCTCTGTCCAGTGCCCAATGACTGACAGTGGGCCAGCTTCCATGGGTCAGAGGGAGTTCACGGCATTCCTCATCACATTGGGCCAGAACTGGGGGGCTTTTTGTAAAAGCCCCTTCCCCCCCCATTTTTTATTTTAATGGAGGAACCATAATAGATGGTACCAAGACCTTTGGTCCCCCATTTATCCTGCTTGCTTTGGGATTTCAAGGTGGGGTCTGGCCGAGCCTCTCCCTCATTCCCCTAGCAAAGAGACAGATACTGAAGGAAGGGGGGACGGTGTCATCCACATGTAGCATAGCCAGTCCCTGATCCCGTCCCCTGGTCCCTTAGTTTGGGGGAGTTTTTCCATCTCCTTTTCCTTTGCTACACTGACCTCATGTGGATTTGATTATGTTCCCATCCATCAGTCCTCTGTGAATCATGTCAGGGACTACTGATTTCACCTCCCTAGATCTCCAGGCCAGCCCTCTGGTCTTCTCTCTAGGATTCCTTCCTGTGGTGAGGTTTCAACCCCCCCCCCCGAGGGTGAAGAGGGGGGCATAGAAGATGGGTGAAATGTTTACAAGGGAAGCAGTTGAAACTAATCAGGGGGCATAGGGCAATGTGGTAGAATGTGGTTGGACAGGCAAGCCCTGCCCAGTAACAGGCCGTGCTGGCCAGCCAGGGGAGCTGAGAAGCAGGGAAGGACTAGGAAAGGTCCCCCAGGGGCCCACAGGGCACTAAGCAGGGTGCACCAATGTTCCTTGGGATGTAGCCACATTCTCATCTGCCCTTCCATAAAGTATTTCCAGAATCTGGCCATGTCCACTTGGTGTATGGGAGCACAGACCCCAGCTATCTGTGGTAGATCTTCTTTGCCCAGACTGAACAAGAGGAAATACAAAGCACCATGTAGACGTGGTCACTGGTCCACTTGGGACTCTTCTCGTGGCACCATTAGTAGTAGAAGTTGACAAAGCCTTGTATAAAATTATATTTCTAAAAGCCCAGAAGAATTGGTCCTGGACTGAGACAAATATATTTTTCCATTAGTGAATGTACTTTCATCTTACCAGATGGCTTTAGAAGCTGGTTCATGAGCGGAGCACAGGGCACTGTGATCTCCTGACCTGCCACTTTGGGAATCTTGCTGTATGTGTACAGCAGTGTTGTAGGTGACAGGATAGGCTAGCCTCCCACCCTGGGGTGGGTTCCTTTGACTCCTCCCTGCCACCACCATTGAATTGTGGGTATGTAGGAGCCTTAGCCTCTATATAGAGTCTGGCTCTAGCACCAAGTCAACCAGACAGACCCTGCTCCATTCTGCCCTGTAGGACCAAGCCCAGGCCCAGGCCTTTCTGATGGTATGGCTTCATCTGGAAATAGCTGTGTCAGCAGTTTCCTACACACACACACACACACACACACACACACACACACCCCAGTGCTGCCTGGCTCTCCCACCCTCTGGACCACTACCAACAGCAACATATTATATTTGTACCTTGGTTCTAATGGCTACTGTCTCCTCAACCTATGATCAGACTTGGACCAACACAAGAACCTATGTCCTCCCCACCCCTTAGACAGGGTTTCTCTGTAACAGCTCTGGCTGTCCTAGAACTCCCAGAGATCCTTCTGCCTCAGCCTCCCAAGTACTGGGACTAAAGGCGTGTGCCACCATGTCCTGCTAAGAATATGTTTTAACAATACACTGGGGTGTCTGCACACCACTAAGTTATTCTTTGGAACTGCTAGTGTCTACAGCAGTGAGGGCCCTGCCTTCAAATTTGACAGTAACACCATGTTTGTGGCATCAACTGGAGGCATGTCATGCTCTGGCACCTGCATCTGAAGAAGGGCCGGTAGCTTCTGCACCTGGGCCAGTCAGGACTTTTCTCCATTGATTCCTTTGGCCTCTCTGGTCCTTCCTGGGGATTCATGTGTCAGAGCTGATTCAGCAGCCTCTTCCTCAACAAGGCACACCTGACTGGAGCCACACCTGTACCCTCCAGATCCTGCCTAGCAAATGTGGTTCTGGGTTTCCACAGATGGAGCAAAGTAAGGCCTCCCTCCATTCTGTGCGCCCGCTTTAGTGAACCTGGCACACACGCCGCCTCCAGGCCCCACTGGGCAGAGGGACAGAGCTTCTGCCGTGGTTTCTCACTTGTGTGTGATCTTTAAGAAGCAGGCCCTTCCTCCACACCGTTACTAAATAATTTCTGTAGTTGATTTGTCTGAACTGTGGCTGTCCTGCATTCTTTGAATAATCACGTGTAAGAATTGTCAATGCTTGAAACTATTTCCTGTACTTAAGAAGCCGAAGGGGTTGTTGTTGGCCTTGGGGTTTTGACAGTGACTCCAAGGGCAGGGTTGGGAAAGAGCCCAGGCATAGCTTGGTGCTGTCATGGATGCAGTCCCTTCTTGTGTTCCGTAACAAATGACAGTATACATTCCTCAGAAATAAAAACACAGACTCAACAGGACCATTAGAAGGTTTCATGTCTTGGTTGCTTGGGGATGTGATATTGGAAACAGAGACCTGTGACACTAAAATCTCTGGCCACAGCCAGCTGTTTCAGGGACCTGCTGACTGGGGTGATGTGTGGCATTGGGTTGTGTGCTCCAGCACCTGCCCTGCCCCTCACCACCCTCCTCATTTCTTGCTCACAGGGGCTTGTGTAGGATTTCAAAGCCCCCTGTTTAGAGACAGCACTGGAGACTGTCACAGTGGTACCACCACTCCTGTGACGTCACCAGTCTTCCTCCCCACGAGGACTCAGCCTTTACTCCGCCTGCCTGTGCCATTTGGAAAGGGATTGCAGCTGGGAGCCAGGTGGGTTTGAATGTGTCTTTTAATTTTGTGGATGGCATTCAAAGTCCCCCCCTTAAATTTCAAGGAAACTTTTCCTGCATAGTAATTTACTCCAGAATTCCTGAAGGCCTGTTTTTGGCCTTTCAACAGTAATATCATTTCCGTGGCCATGGCGTGAAAGCTCCTTCCTCATCCTTTAGACAGACAGGACAGCTGAGGTCAGAAGACCCGGTGACGCGCTTTGGGGCACATCATCTAAGACTGGCATTTTATGTGGTGACATTTACCACTTGTTCACATGCAGTGCTCAGGGGACTGAGCCGTTTTAGAGGCAGTTCATGATTGCTCCTGCTGTCCTGGCGGTCTCAGATGCCTCTGTGCTCCAGTCTCTGAGGATGTGGCCAGCTGTGTGGGCTACAAGTGTTGCTCAGGCTAGAGTACTGCTTGACATACCTAAGGGGTCTCAGGTTCCCAAATTTGAAGATAGTAGATGGGCTTTTTAAAGCCCAAGATGAAGACCCAGATAGGCTCACCTACAATTTCACTCTGATCCTAGGATTTGGGCACAGACCAAGTGTGGGCTGTGAGAGTCTGCAGCTGACTGAAACCTGGGTTTCTTAGAGCGTGGGCTGAAGAGGAAGCCCCAGTCCACCGTGTCCCTGATGGTTCCTACACAGGTTCTCCTCAGAGGCCCCTCTGATAATGGAGCAGGTAGCACTGACTGGCAAATGCTGTACCCACCCTTTGTGCCTTCGCCATGCCTTCCCCTGCCTTGAGCGGGGTTCTCTAGCATTCTCCTTTTCGGATTGGCCAATCTTGACTGGAAGGGTTAGCCCCATTCCCTCCAAACAGAACAAAATAACAAGACATGTTTGGAAACAATTTTAAGAGGAATAAGCAGACCTACAAGGTGTGAGGGCAAAGGGTAGGCTTAGGGAGAGGGATGGGGACCATTGCAGATATCCCAGGAGTGGAGACAAGGGTGTGCCAAAGACAGCATCAAGGTGGGTGAGGTCCTACCAGTTCCCAAAGCTTCAGTCCTTTGGGAAGCACTGACAGACTTCTTGGACATGATTATTACAAAGTGATTGCTTATTCTGTCCAGCTGGGTTTGGTGAGTGGGAAGCTGGCCAGTGTATGTGGGGCTCAACAACCACTTCCGCCTGGAAGCAGAGGGTGACAATAGGAACTATGTCACTGCTTGGGGAACAATTCAGAGAAGGCTCTAAGGGCCTTTGCTTTCCTCCCTAGGAGGTCTTGTCCCACCTGCCCAAAGGCCACGGTGACAGGCACTCTGAAGCCATGCTCTGCTGCTGTTCCTGGCAGCTTGCTTCCCTCAGGGCTGTCAGAGACAGAGTCCAGAGGGTAGGCACAGTGGCCAGACCCCATTGTCCTTGTTCCTTACAAGGAAGTCCTTTTCTTCCCCTTTAGGGAAAAACAAGCTGGAGGGTCCTGGGTCCTGTTTGCTTTAGCTGTCCACACTCTTGGCACCAGCTGCCCCAGGCTTGTAGCTCTCCACAGCAGCAGGGAGCCTGTGGGCCATCTCTCCAGGAAAAGGTGGTTGCCAATGGACTAGAGCTTGGTCACTGATGGGGACCCCCACTCCTTCCTTCACCACCACTCCCATGCCACTCTGTCCCTGGTTCCCATCCAGGCTCACATCTAAGTACCTGCTTCTCTCCAGACAGCCCCATGGAGGAGACAGGGAGCCTCTCAATATCACCACGTGTAGAGACAGAAGGCCCCACAGTGGCAGGAAGTTTCACCAAAGCCTTCCAATGTTCTTTAGGGTTCACACTGTCTGACATATGATAGCCTCCTATCATGCCTTCCTCATTGCAGTCTTCTTCAAAATGCTGCACTCAAAATGGAGGAAACAACACTACCCCAGGATCCTTCACCCAACACAGGTCCTTTCCACCCACCACAGCCCTGCCAACCTATGTTCCCGCTGTACAGACACTGAAAGCAGGTTCTAAGGTAGGTGCTGTTTGCCTGGTATGTACAACAGGACACGGAGCAGAGCTGGACAAACTGCTCATTGACCTTTCCAGCCCTGGCTGCTGACTAATCTGGACAACAGCCAGTTCCAGGAGGTAGTAAAGTCAAGGGCGCTCACCACAGCAGCTGGCGGGGTCTCGCAGGCTCTGAAGCCTGTGCTGGTGCTGCCCTCCAGAGGGGCAGCGCCTTTCCAGGAGCTGCTCATGATTCTGGGTGCTACTTAATGATGGGGGAGTGCTTTCTCTGAGGCTGGAAGTTTGAGGGGGGCTGAGTATAGGCAATTCTTGTTCTAGTAAAGGAGGTCCCTCCTGCCACCAAGCAGAGATGCCCATGAGCCCATCTGACAGCTGGGAAGTGCACTGAGGCACAGGTTAGATGTCTCTTACTTAAATCCTTCAAGCAGTCTGTGGCCTTAGAGCAAGGAGGAAGGGGCTCACTCATCTTTCCGGCCTGCTCCAGATCTGTAACATGGCTCCCACTGAAATCCAGCACTAGGAGCTTCCGAGACTATGAGCCTAGAATTCTCACCTAGCTTGTGACCTTCAGAGGTCCCCTAACACCTTACCTTTTGAAGTGAGAAAGAGAGGGAAATCTAGGCGTGCAGAGAATTCTGCATGGGCAGAAGGGAACCTGGAGCTGGGCTCTGGAGCCCTCCTAAGCACAGGCTGTGAGGCTAAGTTGAGGCTCCCCAGGAGACTCTAGGGCCAGCTGAAGCTCTCAAGAGGACCCCCTAATCTGCATGTCCTCCCAGAGCAGCTGCTGTCCACTGATGTGGGTGAGTGCCAATTACGGGCCACACTCCACCTATCTCAGGAGTCACCACTGTGAGCCTGGCTGGAGAATCTGAGCCCCCCCTTCCCATCTCCTCTTCTCCCATATCCGGAGGCCATAGATAACCTTGTTTCTTTCTCCCCCTTCTCAAGGTGAATGGCTCCGAGACCCTCTGGCCTCTACTTACCAGCCTTGGCTCCTGCCATTAACACTACTGCCTGAATTAGCTCAGGAGGGGAGGAGAATGGCTTGAATAGGAGGCAGCTGGTCCAGCCCCCAGGCTGGAGGGCTATGTGTGAATGAGGGTGTGAAGAGAGGGAGCTTCAGTGGAGTGGGATAGATCCGTCTTCCACCCAGTACTGCTGAGCCCAGGGGTCCCAGGGCAGGGTGAGGAGCTGCAGGAGAGCGAGCAAGGCCTCACTTGGAGCTGGGAGCCGAGTGGTCAGGGTGGAGGAAGGTGGTGGCAGCGTAGTTCTGGAAGAGGGGCTGCAGGAACATGCCGATGGTGCCGAAGACACAGACAAAGACAAAAATCCAGAGGAACAGGCGGTCGATCACCATGGCAACATATTTCCAGTCCTCTCTCACCTGGATGGAGGAAATGTAAGCGGCCCAGATATCAGTCTCATGATGGGGGATGTGGTTGAAAAGTTCCTACTACACATGCACATGCACACCCCTCTCCCTCAGCAAACCCAGAACCCCCTGCTCTAAAGCCTTTAGTGCCTCCACTGCCCCAGGGCCCATCCAAACCTACCCAAGAACAAATAGGAGCCTATTTCCTATTGCCTCACAAACTCCAAATTCAGACTTAGAAAAAAACTCCAATGTGTCTTCTTAGTTCTCTCTCTTCCTTAAAAAAGTAAACAACAAAACAAAACAAACAAGCAAAACAAAACAAACACTGGCAAACTCCTACACATATTTCAGAGCCCTAATTAGGTATAATCTTTATGAAAGTTTCCCTTGGGAATGGGTTATATATTGCCATTTAGACTATGTCGCATTGCAGCTGTATGTCTGGTCCATCACTAAACTGTGAACTCCTACATCAGAGGGACTCTGATAGCATCTGGGACAGGGCTCAATAACTGGGAGCTGCTGTCCCTGAAGCTCTATATTCATGATAGCTTGGGGCATCCCATCCAACAGCATCATTTCTGCAAGTGGCCAGAGGGTACAAATGGAGCACAGGCATGAAAACCATCAGAAAGCTAGTAATGGCCCCTGGGGGTTAAAAACCAACTACAGGCTCACTGGAAGAGGCGGCCTCTCCTCCTGACTGAGTCTGGTCTTTGCACATGTCCCTCTGGGGCCCAGCCAGCTGGAGAAGGCAACTATGCACCTTCATGTAGCTGGCAGCCAGTCACCCACTGAAGTCACAGTTCGGACTGCCGCAGAAACAGCTGCTCCCCCCTTCCCCACCTTCGGCTGTAACCTCAAATTGTAAGCCGAATGAACCTTGCTTTCCTGAAACTGCTTTTGTTGGGAATTTCATCACAGCAATGAGGAAAAAATAATGAATACAGTGGTTGTTCCAGGCAGAGGAACCCAGATGCAAAGGCTTGAGGGAAGGAAGGAAGTTGGCTTGCTTGAGACAACTGAGTGATAAGCCAGTGACCCAGGCAGAGGGCAGTGTTGGGAGCCTAAGGGCATGGGTTGCCACATGGGAAGCTGAACCAGGGAGGCATCCACACAAGAGCTGAAGTTGACGGCAGCCCAAGGACCAGTGTGTGACGATAAAGTGGGGAATCACTGTGGAAGAGGTGCTCAGAGGACTTCGATAATGGGAAGCGAGGGGGGGGGGCGGAGACAAGGATCCCAGGCTTCAGTGTGATACCTTTTACTACAAAACAGAGAAACCAGGGGCAATTTAGGATCAGGTTGGGGTATAGATTAAGCACGCAATTTTTGGATGTGTTGAGTTCTAAATCCCTCTGAGACATCCAAGTAGGTCACTGCACCCTCAGTACCTGGTCTGAAATGCAGGCTAGATGGTGGACAGCAGCAGGGGTGGAGGCTGGCGATCCAGCACCCTAGTGTCTCCCAGTTACCCCTTAGTGGCCTCAGCTCCACCTCAGCCCTTCTGCCTCCCTCTGACTATGAAACACTCCCTGCCTCATGCTTTCCTGCTGTCCAGAGGAAAAAAATGTCTGAGCAGGCTCCCAACAAAACCACAGCTCCGGTCCTTTCTCCTTCCTTGGTAGGAATGGAAGAGTCCCAGAGGAAACCTTGCTGGTCACTATAGCAACAGCTGAGCCTTGGCCTGGAACCATCCAGGTACCTGAACACTGATCTCAGGGAAGGCCAGATGGTACCCAAAATGAGGGACAGGATGTAACCCATCATACCTTCCCCCAAATCCTAGATGAGTCTCAAGAAATTCCCTTCTGGGAATACTGAAAAAAGAAGAAGAAGGAGAAGAAGAAGAGGAGGAGAAAAAAAAGTCAGAAGTGGATTGCAGAAAGAGGGTGAGATGCCTCTAGGGAGTCAGTCCAGCCTCTACCCACCCCATCTCTATAAATATTTCATGAGATGCTTTTCAAGGCCCCGGGGCTGTAGAAATGGGATATTGATTTTAAATTCTGCTCTCTCCACTGAAATCAACCCATGGAGCCTCTAGACTTTCCTTTTCCTCTGTCATCATCACTGTCCTCAAGTTTTCCTGCTTTGTGGCCCACAAGGACTCATCTCCATTTGCACTAAGATAGCAGCAACACATTAGCATCTTGGATGTGGTTCATGTGAGCTACAGAGAAAAACTCTGGCGACACCCTCAGACCCCAAAGAACTTCTCCCTGCCTTAAGGTTCCTGGCTACCTCCCTCACACTGATGATGTCCCAGTGGATGCATCTAACCCTAACCCTATTCCTCCGGGAACCACAAGGTCATCCATCTGGTACAGACTCCAGTGCAGGTAAATCAGTCGGCTGGCCTATCCTGGAGAGTGCACCTCACTCACATTGCCTCTCCCCTGCACCCCTGCTTTGTGACTCTACGCAACACCTACTCCCTGCACACAGGGGCTCCTCTTCTACTGTGCCTATCTCACATTTTATACTCACACTCTGGTCGTCATCCTCACTTCGCATATGATCTGCAATGAAGCGTACGCCATCCACCGCCTCCCGGAGGCCACAGCTACAAGGCCCCGGGCCAGCTGCAGGGGCAGACTCAGCCCTGAAAGGCCCAGCCAAGCCCTGAACTGATGTAGGGTTGACAAAGCAGGTGCATGGGTCAGCTGCAGGGCCCTCACGGAAGAAGAGCGCCCCTGCCCCCTCACGCTCTTTCTGGCGCCTCCGCAGGCGCAGGCGCTGACGTGCACAGCGGTGGCGTGGTTGCTGCAGGAAGAGCAGGGTGGGCAACTTCTCCAGGAAGACCACCTTGACCCAAGGAGCCATGGTGTGCGTGGTGGGCGAGCGGTGGTGCACATTGAGCACACACACACTAGTGACGATGGAGAAGGTAACTAGCACCATGGTGAACATGAGGTATTTTCCTACCAGTGGTACATCAAGGGAGGTGGGAGGTACAATCTTGGAGATGAGCAGCAAGAATACCGTGAGCGCCAGCAGCACAGAGATGCAAAGTGTCATCTTCTCACCGCAGTCTGAGGGCAAATAAAAGACTAGGATGGCCAGCGAGGTGATGAGAACGCAGGGGATGATGAGGTTGATAGTGTAGAAGAGCGGCTTGCGACGGATGATAAAGTCATACGTGATATCCACGTAGGTGGAGTCATCTGGGTTCTCGTTGCGCCGGCCTGGCAGTGCGATGATGTCCCACTCCCCGCTGGGTGTGAAGTCATCCAGGCTGGCCACATCACTTTTGAGCACTAGGTCGATCTCTGTGCGGTCATAGGTCCATGATCGGAACTTCATGGTGCAATTCTGCTGGTCAAACGGGAAGTGCTTCACCTCAATCTTGCATGCACTCTTGTAGATGGCAGGCGGTAGCCAAAAGATGCTGCCATCATAGGAGACCACCGCATTGGAATAGAAGGATACCTCATACATGCCATCAGCACTGCCAAGGAAAGGGGTAGTCAGCCCTGGCTTGAGGGTCTCCATCCCACTCATCAACCCGGCGAGAAGGACTCAGGTTGTGAGTAACCACCTAATACACAGATTTTGTGCAGGAATGAAGCTAGGGATGGGGATATGCATGGGCTGGTGGAAAGACCATGTGTCCTGTTCAGGAGGTATGTATATCCCTTCAGTGGTAGAAGAAAATGATGGGGGTGGGATGCATCTGATATCTGTCCCACATTGTATAAACTAACTAGTCCTAATGAGGGTAAAGAGGTGGGGAAGCCAGAGCAGTCCCAAGCAATGAAGGGGTATTGGCAGGTAAGGGAGCTTGGTGCCCTAAAGGTAAGCTGACTCAAGGAAGGGAACAGAACAGAATCCAGGTGAAACATGGACCATAAGTCCTTTGTCACCACCTAGGCTTACAGAATCAAGTTAGGCATTGGGAACTGTCAGTCTTCACTCTCTCTAGCCCAGTTCCAAATACTGGCAGGCTAAGTAGCTGGTGGTGGTAGGGGTCAGGTCCAAGTCACCATGGCTGCTCACAATGCATCGGACAAGTTGGGTCTGTCTGTGTGGATAATGCTTGTCTATTCCTGCCAGGGAAAAGCCACCTCCTTCCCACAATAGCTCCTTCTTCCTGTATCCCCAATCCAGGATTTCATCCCTCCCCCCAAGCACACCTCAGATCTTCAATAACCTTCCTATCACTCCAGGGTTACCTACTTGTTGTAGAGGACCACATCTGGGAGCCAGATGTGTTTGGAAGGGAGCCGGACTTTCTTCATGTTGTCGAAGTCCTCCGGCCTCCAGGTGAGGCGATAATCTTCCCACTCCTGGGAAAGGGAGAGAGCAAAGCAGTCCCAATCTCCAGCCCCAGAGGGACCCAGACTCAAAGAAAGGGACAAAAGAGACCTCATATGACTTGTGGAAGACCTGAAAAGTCAGCCTTCTCTCCAGAGTGACTTCTCTACACAGACATAGGTCATGTGATGATGCTTCTTCATTTAATATGCACAGCTGAGTCAGGATATTAGACTTTACACTTTACAGATGTGAAAATGAATCTTGGGAGCGTTTAACACTTTTAAAATGAAAGAGTCCAGCAGGTAAATTCCTTAAATCCCAGCACTAGTGAGGCAGAGACAGGCAGACATCTCTGTGAATTCAAGACCACCCCGGTCTGCATAGTAAGTTCTAGGTCAGCCAGGGCTACATAGTGAGACCAGATTCTAAATTAATTAATTAAAGCCCAAACAAGGATCCAAATCCAACTATTCAGGACTCCTCTCTAAAGGAGATGATAAGAGAGAAAGGGGGAGGGGATATGGGTAGGAAAGAGCACTGACCTGGGTCAGCCAGACATTGGTGGTCATGATCTGCTCCCGCTCATGCTGCAGGGAAATGGCAGAAACTGAGAAGTCTTCCCTCCCACACCCCTAGTCCTCAGACCTTCCACCACCTCTTAAGATCACCACCACCACCTTAGAAGAGCCTAAGGAGCAAACTCAAGTATTAACCCTTTCTGGCTGGGCTGACTTCTGTAGCTGGACAGAGTTTGAGCCCCACACTCACCACACTGATGAGCTGGGCCAGTGATACCATGAGCTGTACAGTGACCAGCTCAGAGCCATTAGTGGCTGGGCGGATCAGTTTATTATAGCGGGAGGGGTCCAGGAGATGCTCCACTAGCCGCTCTTCTGTGTCTGTAGCCAAAACCCCTGGGCAAAGCAGAGCAGGAAGTGAGTAAACAGCAGGGCTCACAAAGGCTCACCTACCCAGGGAGTGGGGTGATTGACCAATTAACTCAGCCTGGAAGTCATACCTTCTTATATCCCTGTGCTTAAGGATATTGCAAAATGTTCAATTATGCCACAGGGCCACAGAAGCCCCAGGTTGACTTTCTTGGGTAATCTTCTCTCCTCAGATCATATCATAAATCCAAACAGCTCCATGGAGACATCTCTAGACTAACCACTCACTCTGTAAGGATTAATGAAGACTTGTTTTCCCTGAAAGATTTCAATGGGTCAAGGCTCTAAGGCTTGAAGTCTCTGCCTCCATGGGTTGGAGCGCACCCACCCCCTGTGTTGTCATGAAGGTGTGGAAGCTTGTTCTATTAGGCATTGCCTCCTCTGGCCCCTCTCCGCATGCCTCCCCTTCTGTGACTCCCCACAATCACACCTTCTGAGCACCCACAGAGCACCTCACTCACTTCCAGTCTGGCATTTTTTACTCTCTCAAGTCTCCTGTCCCATCCTACAAGAGATGGGAAGTCACTGCTCTCCCCTTCCTGTCTTGTCCCTCCCTGTAGGGTGACCCAAATCAGGACCCCAGTGAGGGAGGGGAGTGGGAAATGATGGAGAGCAGGGAGGGAGGCATTAACTCGGGGCGTACAAAGTCAAATGCTATCAAGCCTTTTGTCATCTCAGGACCCTCTCCTTCCTTCCTCTTTGTGCTCATTCGCTTCTTCCCTGCAATGGTCAGGTTTCCACCTCTCCCTGGCTTATCGCCTGCGCCTGCGCCTGGGTCTTCCTTCCAGATCAGTCTACCAGATGCTCCCTGCCGACCCCAGAGTCTCTCCCCATCCCCCAGCAGGCTCCTCCACCTCTAGAGAATCCCTCGTTTCGCTTTTGTCCTGGCAGAGGTGACTGAACTTGGGGTCCTGATCCACTCGCTGAGGCAAGGGAGCCTGACTGGCCAGTTCTTACCTGAACACAGCCAGAGAAGGCCGAAGCTGAGCAGCAGCGCCATAGAGCTGAAGCACCGGGCCATGCTGCCAGCATACCGCGCAGCTCGGTGGACACAAGGGCTGCGGACAGTGCTCTGTCCGTGGTGCTGAAACCGCGCCGCCGCCTGCTTCCGGGTGGGGCTCGCGGCCTCCAGGGCTGAACGGTTCCTGGATCGCTAGGAGGACCCGGCTTCTGGGCTTCTGGCGTCCCAGCAGCTCTTCCAGGGAAAGCAACTGGGACTACGAGGGAGGAGTCTCCGCCCCGGAGGCGGAAGCAGGGGATCCCACGGAAAATAATGTGGTCTCTGGGTGGAATGCTCTTTGGCCGGGTCTGGCTAAGTGGGGTGTGCGTGAGAAGAAAGCAACTCACTGCTCGGTGGACGAGTTCAAATGTCCGAACTTGGGGCAGGACTTGGAGAGGTTTGAACAGGGCTGGGAGGGAGCGAAGTGGGAGGGAGACAGTAAGTAGGTCAGGGCTCTCCTAGGACATAGGGTGGGCTGGGGGCGTTGCTGGGGGTTCCTTATGTTCTTATCGGGAACTAATGATTCTGCTCTTCGGAAAAGCTAAGGATTCGGCAGAGAATATGCATGTTAGGACCCGTAACAAAGAAGCAGGGAACAGGAAGGTGGCTAGTTTTTAAACGCAAATTGCTTTGGAGTTTTGGAATACAATCCCTTCATCTATCCCCTTCTCTGCTCCCAGAAGCTCCGAAAAGGCCAAGCTCTTGCCATTCTTCAGGGAGAATCTAAGCTAAAGGTCTAGACCTCCTGAAAAGAAGGTAGCCTTGAAGGTTCTGACATACAGATAAGCAACCAATATCAATGGGCCCTTCCACTCCACTCTTCTGTGTTCTGGGGAGATCAGGGGACCATTTCACAGAGAAAGAATGAAGCCAACACAAAAGAGAGCAAAGATGAGAGACATGTCAAAACTCAATGACATCTTTGATCTTGAAAGCCCTGAACTTTTAGCTACTGAGCCCATAAAGGACCCTTTTTTCTTAGTGGATCAGTGGTCACTTTCAACCAAAAGAATTCCTGTCTGAAACACACTTAGCAGACAGCAAAGCCTCTTTTATTTCATCAATGCCTGCTTCCCTAACCTCATCTGGGCACACTGTCCTCAGCTCCACTCAGCTATTGGCAATGTCTTTAAGATCCTTGAATATTTAACCCCTCCCAGCCCTTAGCCTTTTAAACATGGAGCTCACTTCAGCTCTTTCATTATCCCATCGCCCCTAACTTCTACTTGAACTTGAGTGTTTATAGGAATTTCAGTACCTCAGGGAAGCTGTAACTGACCAAGGATTGAGTTAGGTACCTTATTAGACTCTTCTAGAATGAAATCCTACAGCAGCCATTGCCTTTCCAACTAGAGTATGAACTAACACAGGGCCTGACTTCAAAAGGGGGCTTAACAGGAAAATGGTAATGCATTATGGACACATTTTAGTGTGTATGGGAAATTCCTGCCTATAAGTGCAGGCAGAAACAAGTGCTCTGATTTGGGGATCCAGGGGATAATGATGCAGCTTGATGACAGAGTGTTTGCCTAGTGAGTGCAAAGCCTTGAATTTGATCGCCAGCATGGGAAGAAAGGGTGTGGAGAAGAGTTTAAAGGGAAAGAGCTGCAAAGCAGAAGCAGCTAGATGACAGTGCATGTGAAAGTGGGTTCAGATCTATGCCACAGGTGCAGGGTATCTGCAGCGTCTCTGCATTCATAATAGTTTCTTCAGGAAGAGATCTGAACACCAAGAAGTGAAGCCCAGAGAGAAGCAGAGTGTGCAGTCATACCACTTGGGAAAAGGCTCAAGGGTAGGTCTGTCTTCAACAATTTAGATCAACATTGACTGTGTTCTGTAAGCCTGGCATTGTTTGAGCTGAGAAGCCAATGATCAAAGACCTAGTTCCGGTTATTAAAAAGAGAACACTGGCAGCAGATGACCAGCTGCTGTGATGACTGCTCTAAGGAAGACACAAAAGTGGAAGCTGGAAGCATGGAAAGCAGCAGCCACTGGGGACTGGGCAGGACATAAATGCAGTGGAGATGAATCATGGGTCAAGGCTGGATTCCAGGTATTCCACACTTCTCAGACAGCATTTCTAGTGGGAGCAGCATGGCTAAGGAAGGGTGGCCATGCCTTCTGTGCTAAACTTCCTGGAGTGCTTACCCTCTTCCTGATAACAGACTGAAGGCCACTTACCTTTTAGCCTAGGGAAACCATTCATTGCCTTCTAGATGACAGGCTTGGTAGGGGTGGGCAGGCACTCAGTTGTCTAAAGCCTGTGGTTGGTCTTGCCAGTCCAGGTAGCCTGTATACCTCAGTCTTTAAGGTATTTTCTCAAAACTTCAGCTTTTGCTTCAAGTTTACCTCTAGCTTGGAAGGATGTGTGGTGTGAGAATGTCTTTCTGTATGCTGTAGGCGGGAAATCGGGAAATTGGAGCATAGGTAGAAGCGGGGGGGGGGGGGGGATCAGGCAGAGATCAATCCAGCTGCCCAAGATTCAACATGTAAAGTAACACAGGTGAGCCACGGGCTACATGGCAAGACAGATTAATGGAATTGGGTTGAATTAAGATGAAAGAGCTAGCTAGCAATATGCCCAAGACGTAGGCCAAACAGGATGAAATTAATATAAGTGTCTGTGTGTTTCATTAAGACTTTGGGATTGGTGGTCCAGATAAGCAGTGGTGGGCAGGTCTGAACCATGGAGCTAGGATGGGCCAGAAACCTCTTCTACAGATGTGTTCACTGAGATAACCAACCAGTGACCAAGGAGAGGCAGACACCCTTCCTCCTCATTTGTACCCAAATGCCTTCTATTCCCCACCCCAAGAAAGGTGTCAGAAGAGATACAGAACCACGTAGGGCTATGGTAAACACAAAAATGTTAACCATGACACAACATGGTGAGTAAGCAGAGTTCTGGTGCTCCGGAATACAAGGAATATTTTCTTTTGAAGATATTAAGGTTAATGTATTTCCTTTATTTAAAGTGATTTACAATTTTTAAATTTTATTGCCAGAGTAATACTTGTATTCATAAAGACCAACTAAAAAAATACAAATTAGCAAAATAAAGAGGATTCAGAATCAAACCTCTGAAGGGAGCGACATCCACTTAGCAAAACTATGTACCTACAATTATTTAGGTATAACATTCACAGAGAAAAGTATAGTTGGTATATCTGAAAACATCATCACAATAGAAACACCCAGACTTATTTTTAAAGGAACAATTACCAATAACCAGGTGCTTTCCCAAGTCACTATCCCTCCTTTGTGAGGACAGGGGCCCCAGTCAACACGACTTCAAGTTCTGGAAGTAAGATGGAGCGATGTCTCAGTAGTTATGTGTTGTAGTATGTTTTTTTTGGCCTGTTGGGTCCGGAGATTTGTGACCTGGCACACGTGTGGCGCCGGTTTGGAACCTGGTTTGCGCGCCCGCGGCTTTTGTCTCTCAAAAGAAATGAATTACACGCTTATATGCTTTATACTGCTTGGCCCATATCTTAAGCACATTATTAGCTAGCTCTTTTTTTTTAAATTAACTTATTTTTATGAATCTACCCACCACGTGACTTGTAGCCCGTGGCTCACCTGAATTTTTACATGCTTCTTCTTCGGGGGACAGATGGCGACTAGTAAACTCTACCCCTTTTTTTTATTTGGCTGCCTCTGATTCTCCACCCACTTCTACGGTGCCCTGCATGGGTCCAAACAGTTATTTATTTATATCGTACAGAGAACATTCCACCACATAGACAAATGACAACTAATAAACTCTACCCCTTTTTTTTATTTGGCTGCCTCTGATTCTCCACCCACTTCTACGGTGCCCTACATGAGTCCAAACAGTTATTTATTTATATCGTACAAAAAACATTCCACCACAGTTATGGGCACTGGCTGCTCTTCAGAGGTCTCCAGTTTGATTCCCAGAACCCACGTGATAGCCCACAACCAGTTCCAGGGGATGCAATGCTTCCTTCTGGCCTCCATAGACATTGCACCCACTGGTATACAGAAAAGCACTCATACACATAAAATAAATAAAAATATGTTTTTGAGACAGGATTTCTTTTTTAAGAAAATAATTTATGCAACTATCTTTTTTATGTGCATTGGTGCGAAGGTGTCAGATCTCCTGAAATGGGAATTACAGACAGTTGTGAGCTGTCATGTAGGTGCTGGGAATTGAACCAGGGTCCTCTGGAAGAACAGCCTTTGCTCCTAACCCGAGCCATCTCTCCAGCCCCTTAAAAATAAAAATTTAAAATAAAATCTGTAACTAGTTATTGGGAATGATCACACAATAGTACAGATGCAAATGGTAAATCTTATATGTATTTTATCATAATTTGTTTTTGCTTGAGAGTTTTATGAAGCCCAGGCTGATGTCAAATTCACAACATAGTTGAGGCTGGCCTTGAACTCTTGATCCTGCTGACCCTACCTACCAAGTACTGGGATTTGGGCATGTATCCCACATCCACCCACAATTTTTTTAGATGACTAAAAGAAAAAAAAGAAAGAGCCACCATTCTGGCTTCTAATAGCACAGGCCAACTTTGCCTGTTAGACTTCACATAAATAGAAATACAATCTTTTGTATTTGATTGGCTGACAATATGTTAGTGAGACTCATGGATACTGTTGAGTGTACTTCACTCTTAATAGCTGCAGAGTATCCCACTGTGTGACTACACTATCATTTACCCATTCCACTCTTGATAGACATTTGTTTCTTATTTAGGACTATTAAAATAACACTGCTTTAGATACCCATATCTGATTTTGGGTATACAAATACATACATAAGACATACATGACATACATTTTGATTATTTTTCAAAGTGTGCTGGCTTACCTTTGTAGCCATCCTCATTCACTCACTATTTCACAAGACTCTCTACTGAGAAACCCCTCCAATTGCTTAAAAAAAAAAAAAAAAAAAAAAAAGACAGTCTGTGTTACCCAGATAGGCATCAAATTAATGGTGCTCCTGTTTCAGCATCCTGAGTGCCAGATCTCCTTCTTTGTCTTAGAACTTAGGTATTCCTTCCCCTTTAGAACTAAATCTTGGTTTCCTGCAAGGTTCAGCTGTTAGTGCGCTGCTGATACTTGCTTTCATAGCTTCTTAAGGCTCTGTTGACCATTTGATCGTTCCAGATCTCACAAAATAAGCTCAAATTCCTAAACAATTTCAAGATCCAGCCATTGCCTGCCCTGCCTTCATAATTTTCCTAGACCTGCTATTCTCTGTCCCTTCAACTTGTGACATCCTTCCTCAAGACTTTTGTGTGCCATTGTGATGGCTCAGGAAACCAGGTTTCTCCTTCATAGCCATTAGCCTCTGCCCTAAATGTCTGAAAGGTGAGCTCCCAGC
This sequence comes from Sigmodon hispidus, assembly GCA_004025045.1. NCBI lineage: Eukaryota > Metazoa > Chordata > Mammalia > Rodentia > Cricetidae > Sigmodon > Sigmodon hispidus. The sequence goes on from PVIH01006026.1 coordinate 35,520, forward strand.
AATCTGCACCCTCTTCAGAATGATGTAACTGCTGTGAGTAGACTACAGCTTGCTTTGGCTTCTGTAAACCTGATCATCACTATATACACAGGAGTCAGGTACCTCCTTTATGGCTGTGATCAGGGGAAAAGAGACAGCTCCTCATATACCTGAGGGGAGAGAAGCAGTTTCTTAGCTGCAAATTCCACAGAAACAAGGTAATTTTGGTCTTCACCTTTAAAAACTCTTCTCTTAGCCCCTTCTGAGTAGCATGCCTTCAATTTGGCTTTTAATCCTGTTACCCTGGTAGCATTTTTAATAAATTTAGCTAATTACAGTTTGAATTGAATCTATGGTTTTCCCCAGTGGTCTCACACTCCATAATGCCATCTTTTCTGCTTGGGACTTGTTGGCTCTTGCTCCATCTACTCTCTTCTGAAGTTCCTGTCACTTCTTTAGAACACCTTTCCTGATATGGTAATGTCTTTCTGTATGCTGTGAAATAAAGGGACTGTTTTGACCTATGGTGGGCATCTTAGAAGTAGATAGAAATTGAAGCATACATAGGGGAAGGAGGGCAGAGTCAGACAGAGACACCATCCAGCCTCACAAGAAGCAACTTGTAACAAAATAGGTAAAAACGGGCCAGGTGGCAGGGCAGATTAATGGAAATGGGTTGAATTAAGATGAAAGAGCTAGCTAGCAATGTGCCTGAGACATAGGCCAAACAGCATGAAATTAATATAAGCATCAGAGTGTTTCTTTGGGACTTTGGTCCAGATAAGCAGCAGTGGGGCTAGTCCAGGCCGGAAACCTCCTCCTACACTTCCCAGTTCCAGTCTTCGCCTTTGAGGCACTCACTACAACTTCAGTATTTGAATGTCTGTCTATGCATTAAATGTCTGGTCTTCTAAGCTTTTACTTATTGTTGGAGGTGAAGCAAAGGCCTAGGCATGGTGTATGATGACCAAGGGCAGTGTTGTGGAGTCTGTACTTTTCTACTTTTGTGGGTACCCAGGATTAAACTCAAGGCACTAGACTTGCATGGCAACTGGCTGACCCAAATGTCTGACCTGCCAGGCTGAACATAAACATGAGAATATAAGGGTTGGGTCGGCTTCATTTACTGCTGTTTCTTCAGTGCCTCTTACACAGTAGGTGCTTAGTAAGCATTTGTCCACTTCCCATATTTGTAGATTATAGCTCTCTATAATTTCTTTTTTTAATGAGTTTCATGAAGATGGGATTTTTACCCACTGTTTTCCTGCCCCAGAATTCACTAAACAAATGTATCCACTTCCATGCCAGGTCAGCTAGACACCACACTCATGCCTGATTATTTTAGGTGTGACTTCATATGAGGTGTATCAGCAGTAGAAGGCCAGAGCGGAGATGCTGATGCAGCAGTAACAGAAAGAACCTCGTGTTCCAGTACCCATGATCCCAGGCTCCCCTGGGAGGTGGAGCGTGGCTTACCAGTCTGTAATATTGTGGGACTGTCTCGTCATGTTTTCTTCCAAATAAACTTATTATGGGATGAACTTCAATGGCAAAGCCTAGCATGAGTGAGACCCTGGGACAATAAATGTATACGTTTAAAACTTGTATATAGGGGTGGGGCGATGGCTTGGTAAATATGAACACCTTTTGCACTTGCAGAAGACTGGGTTTCAGTTCCAAGCACCCACACAGCAGCTCACAATCATCTGTAATTTCAAGCACCCACACAGCAGCTCACAATCATCTGTAATTTCAGTTCCAGGGGATCCAATGCCCTCTTCTGGCTCTATGGGTATCAGGAACATATGTGGCACATATACATATGTGCATGCAAAATATGCATACAAATAAAGCTTTTATAGAGTCAGGATTGGTGTGTGCACATGTAATCCCAGTATTTGAAGGTTCAGAGAGGAAGGTCACAAGTTCCAGTTTCTTGGAAAAGTGCTACAGGAAGCTTGTGGGAAAGCAGAACACTGGAGCTGAGCAAGGTGGTGCATACCTACAAGCTCCTCATTGGGAAGCTGAGGCAGGAGGATGAGATTCATATTAAACCCCTCACAATAACAAAAGAAATTAAAACAAGCAGATAAAATAGGGTAGAGGGCATGGAGACAGATCTAGAAGTTCTGCTTGGTAGCTATAGATCCTGATCTCCACCTGTAAAATAAAACACTTACCAATGTTGTTGGGTTAGAAATATTTGCAAAATATTTCTGGCTCAAGGAGTGCTTGATAAATTAGACTTTTTTTTTTTTTTTTTTTTTTTAATCATTACTCATTCTTTGTGTAGTGATGGTATGTGAAATCCAGGGTTTCCATATACTAGGCAAGCATCCTACCACATCCCCAACCCTTTCTTATGTATTACTTATGTAGCTGAGACAGGAGCTCAATTACTAAGTTACGAAAAGGCCTTGGCCTTTTGACCCTAGATAGCTGGGACCACTGCTACGCTGCGTGTGAGCACAGACACAAAGGCTGTATGTAACTAAATCTTTAGTCTGCTCACATCACAAGAAAACCAGCCCGCCCCTCCCCCCAACCATATCTTCAAATATAAAACAAGAAAATAGAATTTCTTTAAACATCCAGAGTTGAACTCGGCCAAGGAAAGCCATCTGCTAACATCACTGAGCGAATGAGTGGCCCAGAATCACGGTACAGTCAGCTTCCAACGGAGGTAAAGGTGGCGGCGGCGGCGGCGAAAGGGCCAACGGCTCAGCGGCTGAACTGGCCGCAAAGCATCAGACTAGAAGAGGCTGACCCCTGCCGTTTGCAGCTCTGGGTTTCAGGCAGCGCAGCCAGCGTTGTCCTTTGTGATGCTCCCACCTAGTGGGACTGCAGAGGTACTGCCGCGGATTCCAGCCGCACTTGAGCCTCAGCGGGACAGACAGGGTAGGAGCAGGAGGGTCGGCCTGAGTGTCTCCCATTCCACTGCAAGGTCATTACTGTGGACAAGTGACGCACGCGCTGCTGTGACTCCGTGGAGGAAGCCGCACCATCCTCCTCCTCAGACCACACTGTTATCCTCGCAGCGACTCCTTGAAACAAGCCAGAGAGACACTGTGGGTTTCTGTACAGAGCCATGTACGGAGGGAGAAACTGAGTCTCGGCGTAGGTAACGCAAAGTCACCCACCGTAGAGGAACAGCAGGGAGAGCCACGCCAGCCTTCCCGGCCGCACACCCGGCCCGCCACGGGTGCAGAGGCGGGCGACGGAGCCCGACGCGTCGCTTGGGTTGCGGGGCAGACACCGCTCGGCCGCCGCCCACCGAGCGCCCCCGAAACCCGCTGGAAGCAACAGTCGGACGCCCAGAGGCCTCGGGAACGCCGAGCACGTGACAGACGATGCCGGCCACGTGACCCGCAAAGGAGCGCCCGCAAAGGGCCGCCGTGCGCAGTCACGCACGCACGACGCACGCACGCACACGCACGGAGGCGCTCCGAGCGGCAAGCCGAGGGCCGCGGGTCACATGTGGAGGGTGACAGGCGCGGGCCGGGGGGCGGGAAAGACGCGCGGATCACGTGCCGGGGGCCGGAGCTCAGAGGTCACGTGAGGCCGGAGGCGGGGCCGCCGCGGAGGGGGAGGGCCGCGCGGCTTCCGGCGGCCGTGGGGGGGGTGGGCCGGCGAGCGGAGGGGGCCTGTCCCGGAGGTGGCGGCGGCGCCATCTTGGCGAAGGGGGGATCAGGAAGTGCGGACCGCGGCGGCGGCGGCGGAGCCTGGAGCGGAGGCCGGAGGCTCCCGGCCCGCCGGCCCCGGAGCGGAGCGGAGCGGAGGATGCAGCAGCCGCAGCCGCAGGGGCAGCAGCAGCCGGGGCCGGGGCAGCAGCTGGGGGTCCAGGGGGCGGCGCCGGGGGCCGGGGGCGGCCCGGGAGGGGGCCCAGGGCCGGGGCCCTGCCTAAGGCGAGAGCTGAAGCTGCTCGAGTCCATCTTCCACCGCGGCCACGAGCGCTTCCGCATTGCCAGCGCCTGCCTGGACGAGCTGAGCTGCGAGTTCCTGCTGGCCGGAGCCGGAGCCGGAGCCGGAGCCGGAGGGGCCGGGGCCGCGCCCGGCCCCCATCTCCCCTCGCGGGGGTCGATACCGGGGGACCCCGTCCGCATCCACTGCAACATCACGGTGAGGACCTTCTCGTTTGCACCGCGCTGGGGGCCCCTTGTCTGCTGCTCGAAATCACACCGTACAACCTCCTGCTCTCCGAGGACCCCGGGGCCGGAGCCCCCACTTGGGGCTCGGCCCCTTCTCTCCAGGCTACACTTGCTTCTTCAGCTTGAGGTTCTGTGGTGCAGTCACACTCTCCACTGTTGACCCCTGAGAGCGAGGGACACCCGGACATGTGGCCCCTTGACCACCCCCTCCCACGAGCCCACCGACAGCCCAGGTTTTATGGTTTTGCTTCCTTTGCTCGCTCCTCCACAACTTTACCGTGTCACTTAGGAATGCCCATTTCTTCTCCCCGCCCCCAACTCTAATAAGCTTCCAGGCCTCTGCTGGAAGGATCTAGCCTGGAAGCCGGCCCGGTTCAGTAGGGACCCTTCTCAGCAGTTATTCCCACTTAGATGTTGCCACCTGTGGGTTCCCTGCCCCGCCATCCCCTCTTTGCTTCCTGAATTTCACCAAGTGACAGATAGTTCGCTGCTCATTGACTCCACTTTGGAATTCCTCTTACTCTGCTGTGACTAACCTTTAACTCCTCTTTTTGCCTCAGCTGGTGGCAACAGTGCCACTCCCCTCCCCGACCCTGGGTTTGTCTGCTTGTCTGTCCTAGGTGGTTGTTGCCTTTTCTGGTGGTGATAGCCATGTGTGTGGTGCAGTAACAGCGCCATTGCTCCTCAGTGGGCACCATTCCATTCTGACTGTACTAGATTTAGGAAACACCTTACATGTGTCCTGCCTGATTTTACCCCCTAGTCTCCTTTGAGGAAGTAATTGGGTGTAATTTTGTAGCATCTGGTACTGCGTGATATAGAGCTCACACTGGACGATAACACTCACTGTAATGGTCTTGGCCCTCCCGGAGTCAGAGAGCTAGTAGTACCTTTATCCTCACTGGAAATGGGAGTGGCCTGGGGAAATACCTACTTGTGAATTCTATGGTACTTGAACACTTCAGTACATTTTTCATGGTGCTTTCTGTCCCTTTTTGCCACCAAACCAAGTCATGGTTTGGTGAGGTATGGGAGCGGAGTAGTAATGAGGCACCTGAATTTTGATGGGGAATCATTTATCCATGCTGAGGCTTACTTCATCAAGCTATTACCACCAGGAGTGGCTCAGTCAAGTGAAGATTTTAGCATCTTTGGTACTGTTTTTCCTGCAGCACTGGTTAGAACTGTGGCATCGCTAAGATCCCCAGTAGAAGTGGGTAAGGCTTCCTTGGCATGTGTTGAAACATCAAAGATTGGATTTTGCTAAGTGGATTCACTTACGGGTAGGTTTGCTTCCTCCAGCTGCTTCCTTTCAGTTTCCAGAGGCCATCTCCTATCTTTGTCTTTGGGGGTTCTCAGCTGCAGTTGCCCATGGCCCCTTAAAGGAAACTTGGCCTACACTGGCCCCCTGGCCTTGGGCAGAGTGGGGGAGTCTGTTTAGGCTCCTTTGGCATGGTGGCTCAGGAATGCTGGGAATGTCAGTAGTGTGGGCTTCTTTTTCCCAGCCCTTGCCTAGACTGAGGAGAGGGCAGCTTCCTGAGGGAGTGGTAGGGAGAATGGGTCTTAGAGGGGTTCTGGTTTTTGTTTTGTTTTTTTGTGGTGGGGGTCTTGCAAATGCCCATTTACTATTAGCTGTGTAGGCGGTTTTAACTTAGCCCCTCCTCCCTCCCCGTGGCTACAGCCTTCATTTTTCTCATCAGTGTCATTGTTAAGAGGTGATCTTCCTTCCCCTGATTCTGGAGTTTGGAAAGACTCCTTGCCTGGGTGTGGGAGAACTTGAGTGTGACAGTTAGGACATAGAGCCAGGGCCTCCTTTGCTAGTGTTAGCTCTCCCTGGTGCTTACTCTGGGAGAAGTAAGTTTGCAGGTTGCTTCTTAGTCCAGGTCTTTAGGGAAGGAAGCTGAGCTGGTCTTTTTGAGTGTAGGGCATGGTGGTGGGAAGGAAAGGAACCACAAGTAAGAAGGAAGGCTAAGCAAAAACTAGTCTCCATTTTCCCCTTGTGACAACTCTCTCTGCTTTTCCCCTCAGGAATCATACCCTGCTGTGCCCCCTATCTGGTCGGTGGAGTCTGATGACCCTAACTTGGCTGCTGTCTTGGAGAGGCTGGTGGACATAAAGAAAGGGAATACTTTGGTGAGGAGGGCTGGCGGGGGGGAAGTGCAGCCAGATCTGAAAGAGGGTGGTGCCCTAGGTGGACCGGCTCAGGCAGACTTCTTAGGACCAGAGAAGGTAGACTCCTATAGCAGCTCCAGGGTTAGGGTTACTAGGGAAAGTTGTTCCTATAACCACCAGGGCCATCCAATTAGAGAAATAGCTACCATTTGGGATCTGAGCTAAAAAGCAGCTCCATGCAGCAATCCAGATTGCAGGAGGGAAGGTGTATTTGATTTCTCTGTGGTCCCCACCCCAGCTCTTGCAGCATCTGAAGAGGATCATCTCTGACCTGTGTAAACTCTACAACCTCCCTCAGCATCCTGATGTGGAAATGCTGGATCAGCCCTTGCCAGCAGAACAGGTATGAAACTGAGGCTTTGGGGTCCTGTTGCTCAGTCATCCCCAGGGGCACTTGGTGAATACTTGATGATTGAGATGGAACTGCAGTTGCTCCTTCCAACCCCCACTCCTCCCCAGCGCACATGTGATTCTCAGCTTCCTTCTTCTCCAGATGAGACTCTAGCTAAATGGGGCACTACTCACTGCCCCTGTCCTGCCAGGACTCGTTCTCGGGGCAGCATCCCTGAGCTTGAGATGAGAACTTTTTCACCATTATCTTAGCAATTGCAATTGATAGCTGTTAGGAAGCCAGGTCCTTTGTGTAGAAGCAGAAATGCACTGTCACTCTAGAGGAGATAAAATGACAGAGGGTTCTTAGGAACCTCAGGTAGGCTGGGGTCTGCAGAACGGATGACAAGAGCAGCCTCCTCCCTTTTTTTCCTTCTTTCTTTGGCATGTGGTAAGAAGAGAATAATTGGCTTGGGCTCATGCTTCCACTCAGTTCTGACTGGTGGAGAAACTGGCATCTTTATGGGCACAGTGCCCAGCTTCCAGACCTTCAGGTCCAGGGGTAGGTCAGAGGCTGTATTGTAGCAGCCCACTGGGCTCTGGTCCTCATCTCTGCCCATTCTCCATTGCAGTGCACACAGGAGGAAGTGTCTTCAGAAGACGAGGATGAGGAGATGCCTGAGGTAGGCTTATCACTGAGATAGCATTGATGGGGAGTGTTTGTCCTTAGGATGGGGTTTTCAACATAGAGAGCTCCAGCTTCAAACTGGGGAAAGAATCGTATCAGTGGCATAAAGACTGAACTGAAGTATGGAGGTTGCCATCTATTATCCATTCTTTGAAAGTATTTAGGTGCAAATTTGTTAAAACAAATAAATATTGAACAAACTTAGTCTTAGATGGCTTTAGGAGTCCTGACAGACTCTAGTTTGCACCCAATTGTCTGAGTTTGGGAGTTTTGCTTATTTCCATTAAGCTACAGTTTTCTCATCTATTAATCTAGGATTATAGTACATGAATTATGTACCTGATAGAATCTATAAACATATAGATATTTTATTTTTCTTATTTTTATATGCATGGGTGTTTTCTCTGCATGAATGTCTATTAACTACATACCTGCAGTGCCCGTGTAGGCCAGAAAAGGGCATCAGATGCCCTGGAACTAGAATTAGATATGGGGGCTGGAGAGATGGCTCAGCGGTTAAGAGCACCGTCTGCTCTTCCAGAGGACCCGGGTTCGATTCCCAGCACCCACATGGCAGCTAACAACTGTCTATAGTTCCAGTTCCAGGCAAAACACCAAGGCAAATAAATAAAGTTTTTAAAAAAAAAAAAAAAAAAAAAAAGAATTAGATATGGTTGTGAGCCACCATGTGAGTGGTGCTCTTAACCATTGAGCCATCTTTCTAACTCCTGTTTATTTTTACTTGTTTATTTATTTTTAATATTTATTTATGTGTACAGTGTTTTGCCTGCATGTATGCCTGCACACCACACCAGAATGCACCAAATCTCATTTTAAATGGTTGTAAGCCACCATGTAGTTGCTAGGAATTGAACTCAGAACCTCTGGAAGAACAGCCAGTGCTCTTAACCTCTGAACCATCTCTCCAGCCCCCGCTCCTGTTGATCTTTTGAGACAGGGTCTGTAAGCTGCCTGACCTCAGACTCATTTGTGTAGTTAATGGCTTGAGTTGATCTCTTGGCTCACCCTCCCAAGTGCTAGAACTACAGACATGTGCCACTGTGTCTAACTGTAGGCGCTTCTGTAGAATATAAACAATAGTTAAGTTGAGCTTCATAGCCAGATAGAACCTTATTTCTGTGAAATCTACTTTGACTGGGCATGAGAACTTATTCACTAGACCTAAGCTTTTCTATAAAATGAAGATAGTGATAGAATAGTTCAGCATTATAAAGGAAGAAATTAAGCTAGTTGCCCCTAGTACAGGGCTTGACAGGGTGTCCTGTTGTAGTGCATTGTCTCTGATCATGTTTCCTAGCGTTGGACCCAGGTTCTGTAATCAGGTTGTACTGATCTTCAGACCCACAGTGGGCTGGTGTGCCAGGAAACAATTCTTCCTGGCTCTGTTCAACCCCCTGTACCTCGCCCCAGCACTGAATAGAGCTGAAGCTGCCTCTCTGGCCCCTGTGTCACCACAGAGCCACTTGTTGGCTCAGAGCTGGTGAATAAGGAGCTAGTTGTGCTGTCAGGTTTGGGCATCTCCTGCTTTGGGCCACCTCATTGCCATCTTGGCATGAGTACTTCTGGGGATCCAGTTCATATCCTGCTCTTGTAGGGAGAGGAAGAAATTTATGGTCTACTTTTCTCTTGACATTTTTAAGATGTCTTGTATATGTGTTGGAAGTCAGGACAACTTGGAGGAATCAGTTCTGTCTACTCTGTTGGTTCCAGGGATTAAACCCATGTTATGCTTAGTGGCAAGCACCTGACACCACCCCGAACACCCCCCAAGCCACCTAGCTGGCTCCTAGTTTTCTCTGTCCTGGGTGTGAAAGTCTAGCCTAATCAAACAAGCTTTTAATCACCACTGCAGGCCAAAGTCATTCATCTAGAAATTGAGAAGTGTTTGCCGCCAAGGGAATTTTAGGGACAGTTGAAGCAGTGTTTTCCTGGGAAACAGAAGAGTCTCTTTCTCAATCCTCTGTAGCAGCAGCAGAGGTTTGAGAACTGAGAAAGAGAAGAGAATTGCCTTGATACACATCTGTAATCTAGTACTCAGGGGGCTGAAGCAGGACCATCCTTGCAAGTTTGAAGCTAACCTGATTTACATAGTGCGTTGCAGGACAGTGAAGGCTACATTGTGGTGATATATTTTAAGTACACAGTAAGGCCCTGTCTCAAAAGCCCTGTGCACACTTGTACCCCTAATACTTGTCAGGTGAAGCAGGAGGATCGGGGTTATCTTCAGTCTATAATGAGTTTGAGGACAGTCTGGGCTATATGAGACTCATTCTCAAAATACTAGACCCAACTTGCCTTGGCCTTTAGACTGTGGAGGGAATGAGGCCAAGCCGTCTTCTAGAACTAGAAATGTGTTACTAGGAACACCATGAGGGCTTGGGGCTCTGGGACAAGCTGGACTAAAGAAGGGACCATCTATCCATTTCCTTTGTGGTGTCTATCTTCTGCACTCCCGCACCTTCCTTAGGATACAGAAGACCTAGACCACTATGAAATGAAAGAGGAAGAGCCAGCGGAGGGCAAGAAATCTGAAGACGATGGCATCGGAAAAGAAAACCTGGCCATCCTAGAGAAAATTAAAAAGAACCAGAGGCAAGATTACTTAAATGTACGTGCCTTGTAGAGAGGCAAGGCGAAGGGTTGGTAGGTGCTGACTGGGGAGCGGCAGGCCACTGCCCATCAGTTTGGAGAGCTACCTCCTTTGTTGGATCTGTCTGATCCTTCCCTTAGGCCAGACTGCCTTAAGGTTTACCCACCAGATCAAGGAGTAACTGTGTTTTCTCCTTTCCAGGGTGCAGTGTCTGGCTCGGTGCAGGCCACTGACCGGCTGATGAAGGAGCTCAGGGATATATACCGATCACAGAGTTTCAAAGGCGGTGAGTTTGCCCAGGGGTTGCACAGGAGTTCTCAAGAAGGACATGGTATGGGCCTGAAAGAGGCTTGGTGGATACAGCCACTGCCCCCAGTTTCAGGACCTGAGTTCAGTCTATGATACCCACATGCTAGAGAGCCTCTACTTGCATGGGAGGCACATGTGCACATATGAAATAAGCAAGTTCATGTAATTGTTTTTAAAGGGATGCAGCCTGATGCTGTCAAGGAGTCCTGAGAATTTCTAGATCACACAACTGCTTATAAGCTTTTTCAGCCTGGGATTGGAACTTCTCAAGGCATGGGTTGGTGCATATCAGAGACAAACCTGAACCCTTTGAGCCTTTTTTTCTTTTTTTGAGACAAGATTTCTCTGTAGCCCTGGCTGTTCTGGAACTCAGTCTGTAGACCAGGCTGGCTTTGAACTCTTAAATATGACTGCCTCTGCCTCTCAAGTTTTGGGATGAAAGGTGTGCACCACCACTGCCCAGTTTGAGTGTTTTTCCTATGGGGGGGAGGGATCTACCTTTTAGTCCAGACTCGTCTTAGTGGTGCTTCCTTTCCTTCCAGGAAACTATGCAGTTGAACTTGTGAATGACAGTCTCTATGACTGGAACGTCAAACTCCTCAAGTGAGTGCAACTCTGGGCTGAGAAGCCAAGCGAATGGAGGGAGTAACTGGTGGAGCTTCAGGGGCAGTCGTGTCCTGTCCACTGTATTGGTTACAGGGTCCCATGAGCAGGTGTGAGCAGTGGGGCCCATAGGAGGCTGCTCAGTCAGGACCCAGCAGTCTGAGCCCAGATTCGTTGCTTTGTAGAGTTGACCAGGACAGCGCTTTGCACAATGATCTCCAGATCCTGAAGGAGAAGGAAGGCGCAGACTTCATCCTACTTAACTTCTCCTTTAAAGTAAGGTGTTCTCAATGCTCCCTCCCTGGCTGAGCCTTCCCTGCCTGCCTTGAGTCTTAAGAAAATGCAGGCCTTCCTTCTCTGACTGCTGTCTGCCTCTCTCTCAGGATAACTTCCCCTTTGACCCACCGTTCGTCAGGGTTGTGTCTCCAGTCCTCTCTGGAGGGTGAGTTGCTGGTGAAAGGGGATAGGCCATTTTTGATGCAGCAGGTGAGGAAGGGACTGGACCTCCGGCCAGACATAGCTGACTAACTCTTCTTCTGCAGGTATGTTCTGGGTGGAGGTGCCATCTGCATGGAGCTTCTCACCAAGCAGGTGAGTAAGCCTGTTTCACTCTTGGCCATTGGCCTGGGTGGGGCTGGAGAACAAATATTAGCCATGGTATGGCTTTTCATTGCACTAGTAGAGCCTATACCCAACAAGCCTAGGTGGAGAGGTGGTGACTGGGAGAAAAGGGACCCTTCTGTAAAGGCAGCATCTTGCTTGGAAAGGTGCTGAAGGTGTCTCAGGAAGCTGTACCCTGACTTCCTGCTTTGTCCCTGCTGTGCCCCAGGGCTGGAGCAGTGCCTACTCCATAGAGTCCGTGATCATGCAGATCAGCGCCACACTGGTGAAGGGGAAGGCACGGGTGCAGTTTGGAGCCAACAAAGTAAGGGCCCTGGAACTGTGGGGAGCCAAGTACAGCTCTGGCCACCAGCAGGCTGCAGCTGCCTTGGAGGGACAGAGAGGATAAGGCCTCTGAAATGGGGGAGGGCCTTGGCCTCAGCGGCATCCTCAGATGTTGGGGTGGGCACAGCTCTAGAAAGGGAAGCTGTGTGTGGTGTGTCCTCAAGGCCTTCCCAGGCAGAGGTGCTTGGTGCTTGAAGCTGGGACACGTGGGTTCCTAGGTGACAGTCTGCAGGTGAGGGACAGTAGGCTGCAGCTGGCCATGATGTGACCTGGAGTCATCTTCTCTTCCCAGTCTCAGTACAGCCTAACAAGAGCACAGCAGTCCTACAAGTCTCTGGTGCAGATCCACGAAAAAAACGGTGAGGCTGGAGCCAGGCCCCAGAAGAGCCAGCCCTGTGCAGGGCCCTGCCCCGACGCCAGTCAAGTACAAGAACCTTTGGTTTCTGAGCCTTACTGTCCATTGACCCAGCATCTTAGAAGTCTGGGAGGTGGCTAACCTCACTGTTCTCTCCAGGAAGTACCAGGGTTGGGGTCAAAGGTAGACTGGGTACTTGTCTCCAATTCCTGTTAGTTCTGGGTGGGCTCACCATTCTCCCTCCCTTATAATAACCTCCAGGTATGTATGCTTACCTTCCCTACACCTGTGTCCCACACTGGACTGGACATCCTAAGATCTTCTTTCCTGGAACAATGGAGATGTGCTCAAGGATTGGGGTGGGCAGAGTTGGTCTGGGTCTGCCCCTTACTGTGCTGGTTTGTGTTTTTTTGTGCAGGCTGGTACACACCCCCAAAGGAAGATGGCTAACCCTGGAGTATCATCCCCTTCCTCCTCCCCCAGGCACCACTGGACCAATTACCTTTGAATGCTGTATTTGGATCTCACGCTGCCTCTGGTTCCCTCCCTCATTTTTCCTGGACGTGATAGCTCTGCCTATTGCAGGACAGTGATGGCTATTCTAAACGCTAAGGAAAAACAACAAACACACTGAACTGTTTCAAGTACTCAAGACTGACTACAGACCAACCACCTTGCTGGAACCCTTGCTAGCAGGCATTCTTATAAAGAAACTCTCAAGCCTCCTTATATTGCTGGAAACTCAGCTGTGCTCCAGACTAGAGCCTCCTTACCTACGCTATGGGTTTTTAATTTATTTTCTCTTATTTCATGTACACTGCTTTTTTTGGTTACAGTGTATGATGGATGTGTATGAAACAAATGTATCTTTGGGAAAACAATTACAGTTTGTTAATTTGAAGATGCTGGTCTTGACTCATCTTTATTTTTATCCCCACATCCCCTGACTGCTGGGTGGGGGGAGGGATGCCAGGCCCACCATGCTTTGGTAGCAACGAGGCTGCAGAGAAATGCCAAGCTGAAGCACTTGCCTGATCTGACCCTAGGTTGCTACTGAAGGCCTCTGGAGCAACCAGCATCTAGATTTCTTGGAACAATCTGGCCTGCTGAACTACAGTACAGAGGCCCAGAAACAACCTGATATTGCTACTTTGTACTAATCTCCACTTTGAAATTTCCAAGAAAAAGATGAGACTCAAGTAGCTACTTCATAAACTCCTTGTAAATTGAGTGGGTGGGACCCAGGCTCCTGGATGTCTGAGGTCTTCTCTAATTCCGGCATCTACTGAGTGGCTATACTTCCTTGGTTTCCTGCCTTCCCATCCTCTCTGTTCACCACTCATCTTCTTCATTAGGTGACCTAAGAAAAGACGTGAACTTTGGATTTCCTAGCCACTCCTAAGTTGTGGGCCTACTTGGAAACAGCTAGCTCAATGTGTTTGTGTTGTATGGTGGGTCCTCCACTCAGCCCCAGGAACTGCACAGAAGGGGAGAAGTCTACAGAGCCAGAAATCAGCACGGCACATCGTGTTGGATGGACCTGCTGTTGTGAGACTACTCCATGTAGCACACGAAGACTGCACCTCCTTGTCAGTGAGCTTGCTGTGGGACCACTCGCCTGCTGACGTAACAGGCAAGGGACAGCTAAGCAAGGTCCCAGGGTTTAGCAAACCCAGCTCTGGGATGTCTTGTAATGCCTTTGAGAGGGCATTTTAATTGGGCCATCACCCTCCCTGCCCTGCCCCTTTCTTGTAGTAATTTGAATGTCTTGCTGCTTTAGATGGACGAGAGTTCACCAGTCCTACCTGATGCTGCTCTGCTCTAACTCTGCCTACACCCGCCAGATTAGGGTGCTAACTCACAGTGAGGCCAAGACAGGATACAAGGGGAAAAGTCACTCCACGGAACTGAGATCTATCGGAGCCTGTGTGGCTTCCTTCTGAACTTAATACCAGCTCTGGCTGGCATGTAGATTGTGTTTTTAGTAATGTGTACTGTGAGCTGTTCTCTGTATAATGTATTTTGTAATGTATTTTTCTCATCTACCAAAGGATGAATCAAATAAAGTTATTTAAATAGTTTGGCTCTAATAAACTTATTAAAATATAATGGGTTCATATCCACTTGATATGAAGGAAAATGTCAGGTTCTGTGAACTGTGACACCAACTCCTGACAATCCTCCATTTTTCTACTTAAACATGGAAAAGTTAAATTTAGGCTTCTCATAAAGTTACGCTGAATTTAAAAATGAGGCTCTATCACAAAGGGCAGATTTCTTCTTTGCAGTGGGAAGGTAAGGAACGGATCTATGACCCAAGGAGGGTTGCCTGGCTTGGTGCCCACAGCCTAGGAACAAGTGGGCATTGCCAGGTTCACAGCCACTTCTCAGTCTCCATGCAGCAGTGTAGAGGGCAGGATGGGGCAGCAGGCAGCCCAAACATGTGAGACATGCCAAACTTTGTTAACGTGATGGCTCATTGTCTGCCTGGCTCTACAGGTAACATGGAGAAACCTAGGCAAGCAAGCACTCTTCCAACCTCCATGGGTCTGCCTGGAAACAAAGAAGAAAATATGCTTAGCTGCCTTAGATTTCTACCCTAATGGAAGTTTACTTTTTTTTGGTTCAAATGTTTATGCCAGTTTAGTAGACTAAAGACACCTGGCAAACAAGACACACCCTTTGGAAAGATGAGTTGAAATAAAGGCAGAATGGAAAGCAACTGGTTATTGCGGCCCCAAGGATGGACAACACTCAGGGCAGTGCAGGCAGACAGAAATAAACTGAATGTTCCTAGTGTGCCCCATTAAACTCTTAAAACTTCAGGATGTGTGGCTAGAGGGAAAGAAGGTCGGTGAGATAGCAGGGGGCCCCCACCTAGTCCCCCTGCCCCTGGCCTATGTTTATCTTGTTTCATCTGAGACTTCAGGGAGATTCACAGAATCCTGGCAGAGGGACACTCACCTCTAAGAAGCTCCAGTGATTTTTCCTCCCTGGGGATTTAATGGACACCTGGTGTGAATTCAAAATGTCTGCAAAACAAATCACCACAAAACTCAAGGCAGGTGGCTGCAGAAGAGGGAAGCAGAAGGCGGAGGCCACAGGGAGCAGGTTCTGGCTGCAAACCAGCTCCTGACAAGTCTCTGCTAGTGTCTGCAAACTCCCAGACAAGATGGTGGAAGCTGGAGCAGTGGGAAGCAGGGGGCTGGGACAAGATAAGAGCTTAAATAAAAAGAAGCAGCCCTCTTATTGCTGTTCAGACAATTACAGGGTCCTGGGCTATGTTCTCTAGTGGAAAATTTTGCGGGAATAAAATGATCTTTTTACCATGGTAAGCAAGCATTATATGCTGAGAGACGGAGTGGGGATGCCAGGCAAAAATTCCCCTTTCTCCAGAACTCAGCTCTGCCTTCCCTCCAATCTCTGGGGCTGTTGATATGAGTGAGACCAGTTCTGATTAGAGCAAAAGGAGTCTCTTCCTCTAGATGCCATTTTTATGCTATGCAGTACCAGGAAGGTCCTTTCACTTCTCTGAGCCTGCTTTTCTTCACTCACAAGAAGGAAGAAAGTCATCCCCTGGGGTGGCTTCCTCAGAGTTTACTGAAGAAGCAGTAACTAGACTGGACACTCTGGCTCTCCTGGCAGCTGTCCTGTGGCCACCTTCCAATATCCAGAACCAGAAGCTCAGACACTGCTGTTCCTCCCCAGGCGTGGCTGCAGACCTCTTTTCATGCAATGATCCACAATGCCCTCTTGGTGGAGCTCCTGACCTCTGGGTGGAGTTCCCTGACTACTGGGTACAAGGCTACTGGCCTCCCAGGTAGCCTGAGCCCCACCTTTCAAGAGGCACTTTTCCATCTAGGGAGTGGGCTGTGTCTACCTTGACTTTTCCTAATTCTCCAAAGCAATATTTCATCCTCTCAGCCTTGAGAAGGG
The DNA here is from genome assembly GCA_004025045.1 of Sigmodon hispidus. NCBI lineage: Eukaryota > Metazoa > Chordata > Mammalia > Rodentia > Cricetidae > Sigmodon > Sigmodon hispidus. The sequence goes on from PVIH01006026.1 coordinate 51,596, forward strand.
GCAGAGAAAGGAGGGGTCCTCTGTTTCTAGAATGTGGAAACTGATGTCTCCATACCTGGATCTAAAAGACCAGTGAAACAGAAGCCCCCATCCTACCCCCAAGTCCAGTGCTCCAATCTCTACACTGTTTCCAAACTTTCATTTTCTTCTACAGCAGAATCCATTCCCAAAGAAATTGTAAACAAAACAAAAGCCTGAAATAGCTGTCACTTAGGGCTCTGGTTCAAGCAGAGATGGGAAATCTCTCTTACTAAGAACTCAGCAGCAGCTGATACTCCTTGGAGACACTGAGGCTCCAGAAACAGGTGTGGAAAGCCCTAGTTTAAGAGAGTACTTTACTGGCATGGCTGCTGCTAAGGTGAGCAGAGGGCAACTCCAGAAGCTGAAGGAAACCTACCAGAGGTGGGGTTCCAAATGATCCTCAGGAGAGGGTGAACGACAACTGACCTTTCTTCACTATGGATGGCTGAGACAGAGGTAGGATGTCATCATTGTCTAGGCTGCACAGGGACTGCACAGGAATGGTGGTCAATGCCATAGCCCAGCAGCCAGCATTATCTAACCCAACACTTGGCCAACAGGAAGGAAGCAGAGAGGTAGGTTATGCCACTTGATCCTATGCACAACAGCTCTCTGTTGGGGGACAGAACTCTAAGGAACATGACACTGCTATTCCCCATATCAACTCTCAGTCATGAGCTCACTGAGGTACACATGGATTGCTGGCCATCTTGGTTCTGGTACCTTCTTCCTGGGGTGAACATGGTAAAAGGGCCCAGTCAGTAGTGGAGACACAGAACCACCATGCAATCCTGCTTTGGATCTGGACTTCCCCAGGGGAGCTTTAGGTTCCCTTGGGCATGGTTAACAGAGCTGCTGTAACAGCATCTGCAGAGACAGGTCTGTCCCGTTGCATCCAGCCTACTTGCAGATGCTCTCTGTCACATGTAGGTTCTATTTTATTCGTTGTACCTGAAACTTCCTGGGTGTCTCAGCTTATAGTTTAGGGCTCCACCTTGACATCTATGGTGTCACTTGAATCAGGTGTGTGCCACAACATAAAGGCAATGTGGGTGTAGGGGAGTTGTTTGCTTTTGCTCTTTTGGTGAGCCTGCCACCCAGCTCCCAAATAAATCACACAAGAGGCTTCTTAATTATAAATGTCCATCCTTAGCTTGGCTTGTTTCTTGTCAACATTTCTTAAGTTAACTCATCTATCTTATACCTCTGGGTTTTTCCTTTTCTATTCCTATATACCTTACTTTGTTTCTTACTCCGTGGCTTGCTGTGTAGTTAAGTAACACACCTTAAAACAATATTCTACAACTGGGGAGCCTGGAGGAAGAGTCATCTCTTTATTCCCTTGCTCCTTGGGACCCCCCAGAAGCCCTGGATCTGAGCTAGCCAGTTCAAATCCCTTAGAAGCAGCTTCAAGAAGGAGCCAGGAGCCAGGAGTTGGGGAGGTGAGTGGCTGTGGGGTCAGCTGCCCCAGGTAGTGGAGTTGTACCAAGAGCAAGGTCCAAAAAACATCTGCATAGCAGAGGAACGGAGGCTTAGGCCAGGGGGAAACCCGGAAAGGCAAGATGATGGGCAGACAGGTACATCATGGTGTCCCTTAAAGGGAGAAGTTTTCACTAGGTGAATTTTGAGCCTGTTCCGGTAACTTTCTGAATGACTCAGTTGTAAATTGCCCAGCAACACAGAACTCCTCCCCCCAACCCTTGGGCTTCTGTGCTCTCCAGCCTTTGGCTACTTCAGTTCCTAGGGCCTGTCTAAGTTACACATGATTAGTAAGAAAAACCTGCTTCTTTGAAGATAAAACCAGACCTGAGATGTCTGCTAGACACTATTCTGGCTTCCCTGGGGTTTGGAATGGTGTCCGTGGCAAAAATAAAGCAGATGTGCTGTGCATGGAATCCAGAGAAGGGTCTGCCACAGGCTCTCATGTACCCAGGTGGGAAACAGCTTGGCTGCCTGAGCTGTTAGAATCTTCATCCTGCCCAAGGCAGTGCCTGCCCCACACTCCAGCTAGAATGAAGCTGGCTGTCACCATTTGACATGGTGGTGAGGCTTCTGCCTGTATCCCTGTGTTTTCTCATTCTGTGGGAGCTTCAAAGGCTGCTCTGTTTTCTCATCTGGGGGTGAGATGAGCAGTGGACCCTTAGGAATGATTCCTGTTTAGCTAAAAAGAGGGAGAAGTGTGCTATAGGTGTGCAGGTACCTCAGCCTTCTCGAAGGGAGCCTAGGGTGGGCTGAGAAAGGACCTTTCACTTCCCAGCCCCCATGTACTTGTGGATTAGGAAAGAGCCCCAGTGAAGGTTCGGTCCGGCTGTGGGCTCTGAGAGGCCCCTGCCCGGATGACAGCAGTAGTTCTAGGGGGAGACACCATGGGCCCTGAGCGTATCTTCCTCAATCAAACTGAGGACTTAGGGCCACATCAGGGTCCTACAGAAGGAACTGGGGATTGGAGCAGTGAAGAACCTGAGGAAGAACAGGAGGAAACAGGAGCAGGCCCAGCAGGCTACTCCTATCAGCACCTCAATCAAGATCCTGAACAAGAAGAGGTGGAACTGGCACCAGTCGGTGATGGGGAAGATGGAGCTGCCGATATCCAAGATCGGATCCAGGCCTTGGGGCTTCATTTGCCAGACCCACCATTAGAGAGTGAGGATGAAGATGAGGAGGGAACTGCGGCATTGAGCAGCCACAGCTCTATCCCCATGGACCCAGAACATGTAGAGCTGGTGAATGGACAATGGCTGGAGTAAGCCTGCCGGCATCAGGGGTTCCTGCCTGGGCTCGGGAGACACCGGATGCTCAGTGAGAAGATGTGGTACAGAAAGCCCTCCAAGCCTGGCAGGCATCCCCTGCCTGGAAGTAACCACACAGAGAGCTGCCTTATCTCCCTACATTCCAAGCCAGGACCAGCACAGGACTAATGCAACTCTGATTTAACATCTACCTTCCCATGTTCCTTTTCACATCAAGGCAAATCAGACCTCTCAGAGACCCACTTTATTCAATTCTGTACATATGGGGACATTGGCCCAAGCCCAACCCACCTTAGCATGTATCACTCTGTGGAGAATAAAGCATCCTATGTACACACACAAAAAAAGAAAGTGCCCCAACAGAAGGAAGACAGAAAGGGACATTTCTCCACTCTCAATAGGAAACAAAGCTAAAAGGGTAGCTGCTGAGGAAACCATGGCTGGTGTGGGCTGAGACAAGCAGAGATGTGTGGATGTGCTCAGAATCTCACCTTCGGTCTAGCTAATCTCCAAAGCCCGGGGAGAAAGGGAAGAAGCTCATCTAGGTGTGGCAATGTCTATGATACAGGTTTAAGTGTTAGATCATCTCCTGTGGTCTAGAGATAGCAAGACACCTCTTCTCAGAACCCTAGAATAGCCCAAAGTGATGCACAAAAAGAGAAAAGCAGGGCCAAGGAGGGTGCTGCAGGCGTGTGTCCTCAAAAGCAGGGATTACTCAGAAGACTCCCTGCTAGTGCTCCTCAGAGGACCTTGAAAGGTAGAGATAGGAATAACTCCGGGTGTGAACAGAAAAGCCTGGATGCTAGCCACTGCCTGTGGCCCTGCACACACACACAGCTTAAGCTGGTCTCCCTAATTTCTCACCAGGGAAACTGCAGTCCTGCTTAAACCCAAAGATATGCACACATGTGAGTAACACACACACACACACACACACACACACACACACACACAGTGGCCCCATATCTCCAGCTGGGGCTGTGACTGGATGTCAATATAATCAGTGTTCCTGAAGTAACTCACTTCAGGCTAGGCTATATGCGTGATAGCACATGCCTGTGCTGTGGGAGGCTGAGGCAGGAAAATTGTAGTGAATTCAAAGCTAGCCTGTGCTACAGAGTGAGTTCAAGGCTAGCCACGTCAAGGGTCAGAAAGATGGCTCAGTAGGCAATGGCACCACACCTCAGAAATTTGATCCCTTGGACCCATGTCCATGGGTTGTTGGTCTAAGAATGTTAAATTCCCGAATGGGCGGGGCTCTGCACCCTTCTTCTGAAGACTGACTTCTAACTTAAAAGCATTAGGGACCCATATCTGTCCAAGAGAACTCAGGGGAGACTCAGGGCCTCTGGCAGCTTCTGGACCCATGTGACAGTATGCATTGCTCCCTGCACACTACCCTGAAGGTTGTTACACAGAGAGCAAAGGGAAGAAGGTTCTGGAGCTCCACCATCACACTGACCTTTAGCCCAGGGACTCTCCCACTCAGGGACTCTCCCACTCAGCGCAGAGCCTGTGCTGATAAGACAGCCTAGACTCTTGTGGGATGGCAGAATGGGCTCAGTACCGGGAATTTTGTGAGATAGCGTCCCAGAGAGGAAGGGACCACAGAGAGGTTCCAAAAGTTAGAGTTAACCACTGCTTGGGTCAGATTCTAAAAGCAGTCTCGAGTACAAGGCTTTTTCTAGAAGGCCTGAGGAGAACAAATGCTGAGAGATACAGGGTGGAGCCTGCACAGAGCGCTGCAGAGGATGCACAAGTGCCTGAGACCCCAGAGACCATGCTACAAACTCAATCCGACACATAGGCATGCTAACAACAATGAGTGCTCCAGCCTAAGTGGAGGAAACAGCCCATTACCCATTTTTATTTTCTTTTTCCTTCCTTTTTTGGGGAGTGGGCAGGAAAACTGGGAAGGTAGGGTCTGATAGCCCTAGCTGGCCTGGAACTCACTATAGTAGTAGACTAGGTTGGCCTTGAACCTCATAGAGATCCTCTGGAAGGCTGAGGGGCATGCACCACTGTGCCTGACTATGTTTTTCAGTACTGGGGTTTAAACTCAGGGCACATGCATATTGGGCAACTGTTCAACTCTCATCTATATCCTCAGCCCTCAGATATTGGTATTAACAAGAAGTTATTTCATAATAACTACCATAACTATGCAAAGAGAGGCATATGGGTGATCAATGAGCTAGGGATGAGCGCCGGCCTAGCATGCAGGAGGTCTTGAGTGCAAACACATTATAGTATTTCAAAGGGAGTGTGCATGGAGAGATGACTCAGCAATAAAGACCACCTCATTCTGTTCCCAGCACCCATGTTAGGCAACTCAAAACCACCCGTGCCCCAGCTCTGGGGGACAGACACCAACTCCTGGCTACAAGGGGCATCTGTACACACACACAAACACACCACAGAACTAAAAACAATAAATATTTTTAAAGGGCAAGGGATGGAAGATGTAGAAAGAAACGGGGAGAGGTGTACTACCTTAGAGTGCAAATGTTCTTTGTGGGGGGGGGAGTGTTAAGAGTGAATGACACCGAGCAAGGAAGTAGAGTGGTAGTCAGCGTGTGGCCCCTAGGCTGCATATCCTGGGACACCTGTACATGAGGCCCAGCACAATGTGGATGTTAATGTCATTTTGAAATGTCAAAAGGTCTAAGTCAGTTTGAGAGTGTGGGAAAGCCTGTGACTGTTTGCACCCTGAGCTACCTCCCAGGTTCTGCAGATGTTAGTAGTTCAGAGAGCAGATTCTGAACAGGCAGAGGGCTTCATTCAGCTGGCGCTGGGGTTTTGCAGGGCATGATCCAGTGAGAAAAATCATCTTGATTGCAGGAATCCTAGTTAGTACATAATGAAAACCTGGAGTCAGATATTGGGGAAAAGCTGAAATATCAGAGAGAGGATCACAGTCAATTTTCACTCAGCCAACTTCTCAGCATGAACACGTAAGTGCTGTCTTCTAGGGTCCTCAGCCTGACTGGTCACTTCTCCAGAATGGCTGAATTTCTGCTTTCTCCTGCTTTATATATCTTTTCCTTGCCCAGCTGCTTTACCTCCTGGTCCAACCCTGTATCATAATCCTAGAGTTAGGATTAAGGTGTGAGCTACTACTGCTAGGCCTTGAAATCCAGAAAGATCTCTGTCTCCTGAGTGATGGGATTAAAGGCATGGGTCACCACTCTCTGACCCTCATGGCTTGATTGGGGGGGAGGATTCTGTCCTCTGATATTCCAGCCTGATTTTAATAAATATACAATATATCACTACACACCTGGGACTAAGATAACTTACAGACTGTGGGAGCCAAGCTAAGGAGGAAATGAAGGAATAAAAAGGATTAATTTGCTTTATAAGACAACAGCTCTACATAGCTGTAACTGGACTCAAACTCTTGACGGGCCTGCCTCAGGCATCTGGGTGCTAGGATCACAAGTGTTTATCACCATGCTTGGCCCTGTAGCTTGTTCCAGCAGACTCATTGGATGCTTCTGTTGCTTGTTAGAGCCTCAAACCAGACTTGTAGAAAGAGAGATTCAGGGATAGAGGAGAACAGCAGGATGTTTGGAATGGAGACTTTGGAAATACTTGGTTATTACAAGGTCTGAAACACAGTTTAAGGGAAAAAATGAGAATCTGTGATGAGTTGAAAGATGGTGGAAGACCATGGGCTAAGAAGTGATGGATCATTATCAGGGATTCCATCCGAGCACTGAGTGAGTCAGATGAAGCGATTTGTAGTGGGGGAGGGGCTGAAAGAACAAAGGGTATCAGGGGAGAAGCAGTCCTGGAGAGGGGGCAATCCACAGGAGAGAATATTCCAGAGAGGGAAGGTGAGAGGTGGCCAGACCTGGCCCATCACCATTCCTCACTCACATCTCTCCAGCTTGTGGAGCCCAGGAGATGCCTGCACATAGGTATTCTGGCCGCCTTTGGTGATAGGCCCAGAAGTGCAGCAACAATGTGCTTGTCTCTAAAAGCCATGTCTCTAGCATCTTGGCACAAAGAAGCCAGGAGCCACAGTGCTGTTCAGTGAAGTGCCAGCAAAACGTGCTTGGGGTGTTGAGGATGCATCTCTGAGGATAGTATGGGGTCTTTTTCCTTGATTCCAGCTTGGAACACAGAAAACATGGCGGACTTCCTGTAGTCAGAAGTTTCTGTGTCCCACTGAGCCAGCCCTACAGCCAGTCAGTCCCAAATAAACATATACGCGATTATATTAATTACAAGCTATTTGGCCTATGGCTTAGGCTTCTGACTTGCTAACTCTTATACTTTAAGGTAACCCATATTTCTTTTATGTTTGTCCATGTGGCTTGGTACTTTTTGCTCAGTGCCGCATTCTCATCCTGCTTCCTCTGCATCTCACTGTCATCTCCTGCTTTCCAGCTTCCCAGAATTCTCCTAGTCTTGTTCCTTACCTCTACTTTCTGTTTAGCTACTTGACCAATCAGTGTAGGGAGATTGTATTCTGTCCCATTGTAAATATTTGTCCTACCCTGGTTTAATAAAAAACACTGACTGGCCAAAGGAAGACAGGAAGTGTAGGCGGGGCTACCAGACTAAGAAAAGTCTGGGAACATCTCAGAGCAGAGACACCACAGGGATGTGGCAAAGACATGACACTGAGACGGCAGCAGATGCAGAAGAAAACTGAAATGCTGCTCTGAGAAAAGGTACCAAGCCGCATGGCCGAACAAGATAAAAAGGATGGGTTAGTTTAAGGGTAAAGAGTTAGCAAGGTATATGTCTGTACCCTAGGCCAATCAGCATAAAATTAATATAAGTGTCTGTGTGTTTCTGTGGGACTGCGAGTCTGAACCTTGAGGCGAAGCTCAAAAGACTGGGCAGTAACTTAATACAACAAATCAGTGTTTTATTAAACCAATATTTACAGTGTACAAAAGCATAGTCCAAACTTCCAGAGCAGCCTTGGATGCCTCCTGACTACTTCAGCTCCCTTCAGAGGGAGCAAACAGGTTTAGGCCATTGCATGTGAACTTCCGTGGGTTCAGCCAACCCTGACATTTATGCTCTGAAATGGGATCCCTTGCTCCTGATTCACCCTCCCACACTGAACATGCCCCTCCAAACAGACAGAAGCTCCTGGGGTCCCTCCTCTGCACACAGAGACACTGCCACTGATCAACCTCTTTGTCTTCCTGCCAAGAGGGACCAGATACCCCACAGCAGCAACCAGAGACAGGTTGTGCAAATAATATGCATTTAATATTTGCCATAGTAAGCAAATAAAAATATAAATTTCAACATTTCAAGTGGGAAAACCCCAGCTGAGCTGTCACACGACTCTATGTTCCTGCCGAGAAGATAGACTCACCTTTATTTAAAAACACAATGTTTTCTGTACCTGGACAGGTCGCTGACTGTCAAAGGCGGTCAAAGGCTATGCAGATTCGCTGAGATCATCAAGCTCAGACTCACTGGGTGAACAATCTTAGAGTAAACCCTCCTACCCTTGGGCATGAAAGCTAACAGAGCAGAGGACACAAGACTTACCCAGCTCCTGGGGTGGCTGGGCCACTGGATATGTTCTAGAGCCTTCTCTATGCATTCATAATTTCTGCCCTTGGAAGAACTTGCCATTCAACTGGACAAGAACCCTCCTGCAGGGAACTCAGATTTGCCATCGCAAAGCCGAAAAAAAGAAACAAGAGAAGCACCTGTGAGCCAATGAAGCCACAGACCTGAGTTGGTTCTGATGGTACAGTGATTTTCACTACTAAGGTGCCTGGAGCGCAACATGAACTGAAGGCCTGGACCACAGGGTCAGCTCAAGGCTAGTATGGGTAACTTAGTGAGACCTTGTCTCAAAAGGTACAAAGAGGCATGAAGGGTATGCTTCGGGAATAGAGTGCTTGCCTAACATGCGTATAGACCCTGGGTTTTATCCCCAGTCTGGAGGAAAATGCAAGTTAGGTTTCTGTTTCTCCTCTGGGGCCTCAGAAGAAAGTGCAGAAGCTTCAGTCAGGTCAGACTCAGGAACTAGAAGTGAACTTTTCTTCACCATAAATAGCATCTGTGACTTTGTATTTCTTTAATACACCCACCTGTAAAGTCCAAGAACTTTTATATTACTTTGAAAATAAAAACGAGAGTGGGTGTAGTGGCACGTGCCCAGAATCCCAGCACTAGGAAGACTGAAGCAGGGGGACGTGGAGGTCAAGGTCAGAATGAATTACACAGTAAAGCCCTGTCTCAAGAAGGGGGCCAGGAGAATATAGTAGGTCATTCTGGGGGCAGCTAAATCTGAGAGTGGCATAATCACCTGTCTCACAAGCACAGATAACAAAAGTAACCCTAGCCACAGGATGCCTACACCGAGCTGGGTGGAGCACACACTCTCAGCTGCTGAGCCAATGGGTTAAAGATGGAATGGGGAGTTTCCAGATGTCACTTTGCCAAAGTGTCTCATCTACAACATCTACATATCAGCAGAGGGGACGGGAGGAGCAGCTTCCCAAAGCAGACAAAGGAAGTAGTCACTGCCACTTGAGCTATTTTGGATTCTGCAGACACAAAGAGGGTTGGGTAGTCCTTTTGAAGGGAAAGAATCCCCTTCTACAGCAGCAGGAGAAAGAGAGGAAGTGACATCACTCCCCATAAGCTCCCCAGGCCTCGGACTCCAGCCAGCAAACCTCAGCTCAACCAAACACATCTAGTGAGACTCTGCTACATGTAATGTTGGCCAGACTTCATGCCCTGTTTGAGAACACAGACTCAGGCAGGAGGGGTGAAGACTGCCTTCAACAAGCCTGAGCAGTTTAGTGGGAATGGATGTGAGGGCAATGAGCAGGCATAACAGAGCGGCAAATTCCACTGTGAACATGTGGGATGGATGCTGCACTGAAGGCGAAGAGGCAGAAGGTCCCCAGAAGGAAGTGACTTGTCCACCTCTGCTGATACCACACACACACACACACACACACACACACACACACACACACACACACACACACTGCTCTTGACTGGAGCCTGGCCTCTACTGTCCTGGGACATGGCCATTTGACTTATCGCCACTCTTCCTCTTTACCCTCACATTGCCCTTAACCAGGGAGCCCCAGTCCCAGCCTCCTTTGATACCCCCACCCCATCCCCCCACCCCCTGCTCTGATACCATCCCTGACACTGTGTGTTTCTATTGTGCTAATAGAGCAATCTCGCCCTTCCCTTCCCAGCTGACTGCAGTCCCTGCCATGCTGAAGCAGCATCTGAAGGTCATGGGCAGGCGCTGGTGCCATTGTGATGGTTTGTCTTGGGTAACTCATCTTGTACCTGCACACCAGCCACACTTCCTATTCTTTCAACCACCTGCATTTTATGCTGTAAAACATTTCCCAGCCAACTATGATGAAGACTCATTTGTCCCTGGTAAGTCCTATTCTGGAGGACAGTTATTTATGCCACCACTTTAAAGAGCACATTTTACCAACCAAAAGTCACCATGTTGGTGAGGAAAACAAAACAAAAACTATGCATTATGTATAATTCATGCTTGCCATGCTATGTATTTATATTACATTTAAATTCAGATTTTTAAATTTGCTTTACTTCTAAATATTTAATGTTTATTGCCCTTGAAAATCCATGCATGCAGAGCAATAAGCTATTGCCAGGACAATTCCACATTATCTGTTTAAGAAGAGCTTGCAATCTTTTCTGCAGAATATTCTTTATTGTACAGCCATCGGGGCCACCCTGTGATGGGCACATTATTTTGATCTTCATCACAATGACACATAAAAATAGGAATAAAATGTTAAGTGACCTCCCTCAGACCACACAGCCAAGCTACAGTTAGGATTTGTACTTGAGGTCTTCTGAGTCCATTCTTTCCATTTTATCATCAAAATATAATGTGACCAGCATGATGTATATGCCTATCACCCCAGAGGCCAGCCTGGGCTACACAGTGAGATGCTGTTTCAAATAACAAAGAAATTTAAAAGGACTGGAAAAATGGCTCAGAAGAGTGCCAATTTTGCAGAGGATTCAAGTTCACAGTTGCTTGTTACTCTCAGCTCCCAGGAACCTGATGACCTCTTCTGGACTTCATGGCACCTGCACACATGTGCACATACCATCCCACATACATGTATATGCATAGTTGAAATAAATGATTCTTGTCTATACATAGTTTAAGAAAATACATAGTTTTAAAAAAAAAACCTTAGTTTGTCTCGTACTTCAGTATTAAAATAAAAAGGAAGAGGATTTAATATTTTTGTATCTTCTATATTGGGTCTCAGGAAACCAAAGTCTTGAGCCAAATCCTGCCCACCACCCTTTTGTTTTGCAAATAAAGTTTGTTGGAACAGAGCGGCACACTTTCATTATTTGTCACCTGTGACCCTTCGCTCCAGCCTGTATTCTATGCCACCCACAGAAGCAGATGGCATTGAAAGCATAACTTTAGAATAGTCACTATCTGGCCTTTACAGAAAAGATCGCCAACACTTACTCTACAGTAATGGTTCCTTTTTTCATATTTACTTATTGATGTTTTAAGAATTAAAACATAAAGGGAGTGGTGGTGGTGCATGCCTTTAGTCCCAGCACTTGGGAGACAGAAGCAGGTGGATCTCTGTGAGTTCAAGAATAGCCTGGTCTACAGAATTAGTTCTAGAATAGTCAAGGCTACACAAGGAAACTGTCTCAAAAACCAAACAAAAATATTAAAACATATGTATGTGTGTGTATTACTAAAAATATAAATGCAACTTGCTCAATCTGTCCATGTAATGTTTTATACATATTTATGATTTCAGGGCTGACCATTAGTATTGGGTAACAGATTGGTGTGCTGGGGTTTTTTGGGCATTATTGTCAGCCCAAATAGGAATATTTCTTTTAAACTGTATATGTATATTATACACATATGTATATGTATACATATACACATAATTATTGCATTGCCTGTAATTTTATGTAGATAGACAATAATATGATTCCTTATAACTTTTCAGACAAGATTTATTTATTTGGTTTACATGTCATTAGAAGTCAGGGCGGGAACCAGAGGCAGAAACTGAAGCAGGATCCGGGCAGGGAGGGTGCTGCTTTTTGGCTTGCTCAGCTTGATTTTCTCCCCCAGGACCACCCACAGCAATCCTAATTAAAACAAAATCTACCCCATGGGCTTATCTAAAGCCAGCCTGAAGGAGCATTTCCTCAAGGGAAGGCCCTCTTTCCTGGTGAGTTTTGCTGTGACAAGCTCACAATAAACAAGCAAATACTACCCAGGACACTCCCTAATTAACATTTTTTCTGATCCTTAATAATTTGAATACTCAAAATTTTTTCATTGATTATAGATTTGACAGAAGGCTTGGTATATTAAGTTAAAATTGCCTTGTGCCCCATAGGACCTCATTTATATCTCATTTTAAATAATGAAAATAACTTATTAGGCTTTTTAAAATTATAGACATTAAATGTTTATTGAAAAAATATTAAAAGATGCAGATAAAAAATAAAAGCAGTATCACCTACCATCCTCCAACCAAAATCTGAGCCCAGCACATCCATTGACTGGTGAAATCATCCTCACACATGGTACTTCTCTTAGCAGTGTGTCCCTTTCAACCACTATCACCAGCCATACTTGTCAAGGGATCTACAACGGACTACTAATTGGAGCATCCGCATAGACGTTGTGTCAGACATGTAGGTCAGAGCAGCGTGAATTATACTCTCCCATTCATTAGGCCAGCAGTAATTCACAGCTAGACAGCAGTGAGCATTGTGAAGGCGGATAACCCTTGAGTGCTAGCCACTCCTCCTGCTTAAGATGTGAACACTGTGTGGCTGGCTTTGTGGTCCCACACCCAGGTATAAGCCCTAAGCACACACACTTCCCTACCACTGCATATACCCATATGGAATTATCACTGCATATATTTATATATTTATACATGTATATAAGTAAGTTCACCAAAACTGTTTGAGGTAACAAAGCATTACTTTAAACCAAGTGAAATGAATATTTTTGCAGACCAAAACTGGTCCAATATTTGTAAACCCAGAAACATATACGCTGAGCAAACACACTATGAAAGACTCATACAACAGCAAAAGTACTAACTGGGGCTGCACATGCCAATTTTGTGAAATAATGTTTAAAATGAGCCAGATTTGAAGACAGAGAATGGAAGCTGCCTGTCCATCCTCTTGTCCCCCACTTTTTAGGACACAGGCTGGCCTGTCCCTCCCACCCTCATTGCCAACTCAGAGCCCTGATCTCCTTGACTCTACCATCTGTCGGCTCATACCTCTAACTTCCCTACCCCAGTTCCTGGGACTGGACTCTGTAGACCTCACAGTTCCATTACCCTCCTTCAATCCTCAGTTGTGTTCTCTGGTCTCTAGTTTGTCCATCCTCGCATGCTGTCCTTCCTGTCCTCTGCCCACTTATCACTCCATCCCTGCCCTTTGAGACAACTTCTCAGCTTCCCTATGACCTATCACTCACCATCAGGCTCCCACTTTCCCCACACAAAACTACATGTGCTTCTCATGACCTCTTTCTTTCTTAAAAAATATTTTCTCATATAGCTTCAGTTAATTTTTTAAAGATTTATTTATTTATTATGTATACAGTATACAGAAGAGGTTACCAGATGTCATCATAGATGGTTGTGAGCCACCATGTGGTTGCTGGGAATAGAACTCAGGACCTCTGGAAGAACAGTCAGTGCTCTTGACCTCTGAGCCATCTCTCTAGTCCCTCATGACCTCTTTCTGTTCAACTGATAACCCTGCGATCTTCTCAAGCCCTCTACTCCTAAGAGGTCTCTTCTGCACTGCACCAGCTCTCCAATAAATGAGCTCTTTATAGTCTCAAAGCAGCCTTGGCCCTGCCTGCCCTGCTAAATCCCTCCTTGCTCTCCTACAACACTACAGTCCTTAGGTGATGTCACCTGTGCGCTCACTTAGCTCTGCTTCATCTCATGCTACAAATATGTGCCAACTCTGTGCTTAAAAAATGTTTTAGGTGGAGCCCTAAAAAGTAGACAGCAGAGTGTTCAGAGCCATGAGTAATCCAAACTGCAGTCCAATTCTAGAACAGCAAATCAAACCAAATAAAATTTGTTGTAAACATACCCCCCCAAAAAAAGAAAAGAGAGCAACCACCAATAAGCAACACCTTTTCATTCCCGAGCTTGTCATCTTTGTAGAAGATGGAGAATCAAGTAGAGAAAGAAGCAGGTCTGACAAGGTTCCCTGGGGAGAAGGGCGCTGACCACCAACCCTACTACCTGAGTGTGATCCCCGGGGCCACCACAGCAGGAGAACAGACTTCCACTGGTTGTCCCTCTGATATTTGTGCATGTGCCATAGTGCACGCGTGCACACACACATACATACACACTCACAAAAGTATATAAGGTGGTGAGAAAAGAGAAATGAGTAAAGCTGGCTGTGTTGAAGACAGATCCAAACAGGAGAGAAGAGCAGAGCAGAGCCTGGGCCTCCCGAGAGAGAAGGCAGGGCACTAGGAACAGGAGCTGGAAAGTAGAGCACATAACCGAACGCCGGTTAACACACAGTGTGGCTACAAAGCACACAGTGTGGCTAAAGGCAAGCAGAGAAGACAGAAGACAGTGGGCAGAGAGAGGCAGCTCACAGCTCCTGATTCTCTCTGGAATGGCAGCTGCTGGATGCTCTGAGGCTCCATGCCACAGCACCGTCAGCTGCCATGTTATGGCAGGAGGGGAGAAGGAAAGGGAGCTAAGAGGCCATTGTTTACTCAGGTGACAGACATCATGGCCTGAGCCAGCAAGCAGAGCATGTGATGGAAAGTGAACAGAGATGGCTAATGGCTGGTCATGAAACAGTCCACATCACACAGGAGGTCAGTGAACTCACAACTTGTCCCCAGGCCTCACAACCACCACCATTTTGCTGTAAGTGCTCTCTCTCTCTCTCTCTCTCTCTCTCTCTCTCTCTCTCTCTCTCTCTCTCTCTCTCTCCACCTATACTCACTGGGGGCCTCTTAAAGTGAACCTCAAATGTTGTGTCAAGCCCAGTACACTTCAGTATGTACCTGGGAAAGGCCATTTTCTGTGTTGACACATGCCATTGTCAAACCAAGAAAGAGAACAACAATTTCTTACCAATAAACCAATCTCAATAACTGTCTCAAAAATGTCTTAAGCTTGTTTTGTTCAAACCAGGGCCAAAAAAAAATTGAGTCAAAACAGGGACCCTCAAATGTGACCATGCACATGGCCAAGATAATATTTAGGATAGTGACATATACCACTAGAAACCTGGGAACGTACCAACAGCTTTTCCCCAAGACCATACACATGGCCAAGATAATATTTAGGATAGTGACATATACCACTAGAAACCTGGGAATGTACCAACAGCTTTTCCCCACTGAGGCCCCCTGCTTCAGGCCATTACATAAAGAAGCACATGGGAGCTTCTGTCTATGTAAATCAACAGTTCATGGTTGTAGCCTAGCAAACAGTGCTCACTTCCGTTCTGTGCTGGCCCCACCACCCTACCTCCCTTTCTGCCTGCCACCAATAACCACACCATGTGACACCAGCCTCACACTCCGTGAAGATCTATCCCTAGCTGGTGTCATCGGGAGACTCTCCCTGACCTTGCTGTGAAAGCTATCATTTTCTCTCCCTATAAATTCTGCCAATCTAAACGATGAATTTACCACAGTCTGTAAATGAACCTGTTAAATGAATGGGGACTGACAAGTCGCTGGTGTAACTAACTGAAACCAAAATACTTTCAAGGAGTCCCACATGAAGCTGATATTCCAGGTTCTCTAAACTTCCAAAGGAGGTCTATGAGCGAACTCAGAGGGCATAGGTGCTGCTGCCAAGACTGAACGTTATACACACACACACACACACACACACAGAGAGAGAGAGAGAGAGAGAGAGAGAGAGAGAGAGAGAGAGAGAGAGAGAGAGAGAGAATATGGGAGAGGAAAATTGAGAAAGAGATTTAAAATAAAACTTGAAATGTTAATTTTCTAAAGAAATTATTTAGGGTATTTTAGAGCATCTGAGGAATCAGTTATGTATCATTTCTCTCAACAGGAACAGTTAGGATGTTATCCATGAGTCCCTGTAGTGGGCTCTATTTGACTCTTCTCTTGAGTGCCAAATATAGCCTTCTTCTATAAGTGGTGGAAATTTTTGTTTCGATGAGAATTGTCCTGAGTCTTTGGCAGTTTAAGTGTCCTCCTAACCTTTGGCTGGGGAGATGACCCAGGGGTTAGAGGGCTCAATGGTTCTAACTCCTGTGCTCCCTCAGAGGGTGGAGATGGGATCCTGGGAACAAGATGGGCAGCTAGATCAGCTTCCAGAGTACTCTATGTCCAACTGAGAGGCGCTGCCTCAAAGGTAAGTGGACAGCAATCCAGAAAAAGTCCTGCTATAAGGTATGCACACCCAGACATGCACTGTCCACACATGTACATCCACTAACATGTGGGTAGCATGAATGCACACTACAAACACACTTACTGAAAAAGAAGAATCATCTTAAAACCTGAACTATTCATCCTAATTCAAGATGGAATTGGGCGACCAGAACTGAGAGAGATATGTTAAATGAGGTCTATCAAGGGGACTTTGGACTATAGAGTAAATTTGTTAAGAGTTAAACTGTATCCTTGAAGTAAAATTTTGAACTTGGCAAGTTACTTTTCTTACATTAGAGATAAGATGTTACACAGGGAATTGTGTTCCTGACTTAAAGAGATGAGTGGAAAGACCATAACCACAATTACTTACCAGGGTGCTGGCCTGTACTTTGAAAACATCATGCATCAGGAATATAAGCATCAGTGCTGGACACGGCAGGTGAGTGGAAGAGCCCAGACAGAGTGTGCATGAGTACCTGGGGAGGGAAGCCCGATGCAAGCGGTGTGACCCCAGACAACGCACTGCTAAGAGTTAACTAATATTGTATATTTTTCAGACATGAGAATTTAAGACTATTAGGCTAAAAGTTGAGTTCATTAAATCTCCCAACATTTTTTTAGGCCTCTTGAAAAGGAGAGAGATGACTTGATGGGGGGGCAGAAAGGTTCTAATTAGGGAAGGGGGTAAAGGAGAGAGATAAAATCATTCTTTCCCTTGAACATACAGTAAAAGATCCTAACACTATTGTACCTTGGAAGGATTCCTACCCAGCTTCCACAAGAAGTTGCTTCTTTACCTGAGGCAAGAAGGAAGCATATTTTCTAATGAGTAGTATTATTAATATTAATAACACGGTAAGAGCAAGAGTAAGACAAGGAAGAAGTCCCATCAGTTGCTGCTGGGCATGTGTAGTTTCTAGTTTAGGGAGAGAGTTTGCACAAAGCTAAGCATAGAATCATCATGTGATCCAGAAAGATTGCCCTTAGTTATCTGCCCAAGAGAAAACAAAGTTATCTGGGTGGAGCCAGAGAGATTACTGACAGCTTCAGGGCACCGGATGCTCGTGGCTCGTGAGGCACCAATTTCCAGAGCCCACATGGCTCTTCACAACAACCCATAACTCTGACTTCAGGAGATCTTATTCCCTCTTCTGACCTCTGAGGGCACCAGGCATACATGTGCCACAAATTGATGTGGGAATGTGTTCTGTATGCTGTGAATACCATTCTTTAAATAAAGGGCTGTTTTGGCCATGGCAGGCACTGTAAGCAGAAAATCGGAGCATAGATAGGGTAAAGAGGGCAGAGTCAGAGAGAGACACACGATCCAGCTACTGAAGAATCAACATTTAATGAACTAGGTGAGCCACAGGCTGCATGGTAGTACAGATTACTGGATATGGGTTGAATTAAGATGAAAGAGCTAGCTAGCAATATGTCTAAGCCATAGGCCAAACAACATAAAATTAATATAAGTGTCTGAGTCATTTTGGGGGAAAAGCAGCCACAGGCGAGTCTGGACCTCGGCCCAATGAAGCCAGAAATCTCGTGTTACAACAACACACATAAAATCTTCTTAAATGTTTAAAGTTATACCCTAATGTTTATAAGCACATTATTCATAATAATGAAAGAGTAGAAATGACCTATATGTTCACCTGACAAGTACACACAGTGTAATCTATTTATACAGTGAAATACTGCTCAACCAGAAATGGGAATGAAGGGTGGGAGACACTACTCCACAGATGACCCTTAAACCACCACAAAAGCTCAAAGAAAACAGTTCTACAAATTGCCTGGTCTGTTTCTGTGGTGAGTCTGGAATAACCTAAACTGTCAAACACACATGAAGGTCGGCTCCTGCGCAGAAAGCAGAGTTGTGGCTTTGCGAGGGGCTGAGAGAAAAGGACCTGTTACTGACTGCTCAGAGATTGTTGGTTTTTTCTTTATGGAAATTTTATTGCAATATTCCAACAGTGCATCACTCTATCTTTCAACATCTTCGCCTCCTTGGGTCCACAGAGACGATAATGAGAGCCACTTTCTTTATTTTTAAATATTTATTTTTATTTTATGTGAATTGGTGTTTTGCCTGCATGTATAACTGTACAAAGGTGTCAGATCTTGGAATTACAGACAGTTGTTAGCTGCCATGTGGGTGCTGGGAATTGAACTCAAGTCTTCCGGAAGAGCAGCAGTCAGTGCTCTTAACCACTGAGCCATCTCCCCAGCCCGAGAGCCACTTTCTTATGGGTACCAGCCACTCTGAGCTCTTCCAGGTGGAAGCCCCTCCCAACTTGGACCTGGCTGTGGTATCTCACTGTAGGGCACCTCACTATGGGCTTGATGGGACTGGATGCGGGTGAGGGGCAACAGGGTGGGCTTTCGATGCCAATGCCTTGTGCCCAGGATTGTGCATGCTGGCTGGTTGAATCAAGTGTCCACTTGCTGCTGCCAATCCTTGTACAAGTGGGGCTTCAGGATCATGCCATCCCGGCTGGGTGCCATGGCTGCTTCCTGTGCAGGAGAATGGTCAAGGGGAAAGACCTCAGGTCTTATTTTTGAATAATAAAATGTTTTGGTGAAGCTTATGAATACATTACTTTTTGTGCATGCATTTTTTTAAAAAAAACTGAACTGCACATTTCAAATCTTTTATTTCTAATTATGTGTATATGTGCACAGGGTGGTTTAAATGAGATGTCCCCCCTAAGTCTCAGGCACTTAAATGCATGGTTTCTGGTTGGGGGTGTTTGGGAAGGTTTAGGAGATGTTATCTTATTGGAGGTGGGTGTGGGCTTTGAGATTTCCAAAGCCTCCTGACACCCATAGTGTTCTCTCTACCTCCAGTTGCTGCTCCATCACCATGCCTGCCTGCTGCCATGCCATGCTTCCCACCATGGTGATGATGGGCATCTTATCTTTGTGAAACAATAAATGCCAAGTAAATACTCCTTTCCATAAGTTGCCATGGCCAAGGTGTTTTATCCAGCAATAGAGAAGCAACTAACAGTGACTGAGGGTGCAGTACCCTCAAAGGCCAGAAGAAGGCATAAGCTCCCTTCCACCTGGAGTTACAGGCACTAATGGACTGTTTGATAAGGAGGTTGCATCCTCTGCAAATGCAGTACACGTGCTATCTCCCTCGCCTCCAAACTCTCATTCCTAAAGGTGAATTTTATGACCTACAAATTATACCATAACTTTTCTTAAAGTTAGTAGATGATGCCAGGCAGTGGTGGTGCACATCTTTAATTCCAGCACTTGGGAGGCAGAGGCAGATGGATCGCTGTGAGATTGAGGCCGACCTGGTCTACAGAGAGAGTTCCAGGAAAGTTAGGACTCTGTAGAGAAACTCTGTCTCAAAACAAAACAAACAAGAAAATTTCAGCAGATGAAAATTGTTGTAAAGAGAGAAAGAGAGTTGAGGGTATGGTAGCTACATTATTATTGTAAGTCATCAGTTATACAGCAACTCTGGTCCAAAAGTTCTGTATTTGGGTGGCCTCAGTGGGTGAAGTGCTTGTCATAAAAGCCTGGTGCATGAGTTCAGTCCCAGGCCCACAGTGGAAGAAGAGAACCAACTCCTGAAAGTTGTCCTCTGACCTCCACACACAAACACACACATATAAACATGCTTTTAAAAAAAAGCCCTCAACATTGCTGTGTTTTCTATTAGGAGTAAGTCTCTTAGAGATGGGCAGGATACTAAGCAGCTCCACATCGAGATACCCAGAGGGCTCCTCCACCCATTTCACTGCCAGCCTTCCCAAGATGGACAAGGAGCTTCTGTCGGGTGCTAGGGCACCAACTTGCCTCTTTGGTTATGATTTAATGGTTCAAAGTGAATCATTTAATTCTCAGCACTCCAATGACATTTCCTTCTGCTGTGGGAAAATGCTCTTGTACACTGTAAAGATTTGTCACTCTAGTTGGTTTAATAAAACACTGATTGGCCATTAGCCAAGCAGGAAGTACAGGGGAGGGGGTTGACCAGACGAGGAGAATTCTGGGAAGAGGAAAGGCACAGATGAGTCACCAACCAGACACAGAGGAAGCAAGATGTAATGCTAGACTGAGAAAAGGTACCAAGCCGGGGCTAAACATAGATAAGAACTATGGGTTAGTTTAAGTGACAGCAGAGCTAGTGAGTAATAAACCCGAGCTACTGACTGAGCATTTATAGGTAATATTAAGCCTCTAAGTCAATTATTTGAGAGTTTCTGGTGGGACAGAAACTTTTGACTACATTTGTCTCTTTTAAAAAAAAAATAGTATTTGATGTGTGCATATCTGTGCACCGCATGAGTGCCTCATGACAGCAAGGGTCAGAAGAGGGGATTGGGTCCCCTGGAACTGGAGTTTCAGAGCCAAGTTAACCCTGAATCTTCTGGCACAGCAACCAGCGAAGTGCTGAGCCGACTCTCCAGCCCTCCCTCGGCCCCCACACCTCCCCACACCACCGTTTTCTTTCCTTTATCAATTAAAACTCAGGAGGTTCCCTGGATGCTATGGTGAGTCACCCCCATGTAGAATCATTTGTGCAGTTTGCAAAGCAAAAAACATGGGACTTGGGGACAGTTTGACCTTGGTTCAACGTCTAGCTGACTATCACACGGTCTTTGTCTTCGACTGAGAGATGTGGCCTCTTGGGATGTTGGGTGTCTCATCCCCAAGTCTGGCACACTACCCACTTCCAACCTGGGTTACAACAGTAACAATAAGACCACACCAGGGAAGCATTAGCCTATTACCTGTAACAGTGAAGCCAGAGCAGCTGTGGAAGAACGAAGAGCAAGTGTGACTGAGTGTAACTAGCTGGCAAGAGGGCATATAGGCCAGGAGGTCCTTAGCAATGTCCGGCATGCAATGTGCGCTTGCTATGGTTTGATCTGGTTTATCTTTTAAAAGTTCTCATCATCGGGAGGACGTAGAGCCCTTAAGAGGCGGAGCCCAGTGGAGAGTGATCAGGCTGGATGAGACTGATGTTTCTTAAAGCAGTGAGTAAGGGATGGTAAGGACCAAGGCCACTCCGTATGGTTTGCCACTGCCACACAAGAAAAGAAAAAATTTAAAGATGTAAAGGAGACAGCACTACTTCCCAAGTCTTCTGGGAAACACTGACTCTCAGCAGACACTCAGCTTTGAGAGAGCTGAGTGCTGGCCACACACATGCCTGCCCTTGAGGAAGGAGTTTGCTTTAGGGATGGGGAGGGCAAAGTGAAGGAGAGATCCAAGCTTCTGGTAAAGGTTCTAGGAAGAGATTTAGAACAAATGGCGCTGTGCTTCAAAGAGTCACTACCCATGGGAGTGGAAACAAGGGCAAGTATCTGAGACAGGCCAGAAGGAATCTGCAGCCAAGAGGAGCCACCAAGGTTCCCTGGGGAAACTTCGGGCAGCCAAACAGCTGGACTGCACACTTGTCACCAATGAGTCAGGTGAGGTGAGATGCCAGAGAAGCCAGCAAGCAGCCAAGGAAAGCTGTGTCTCTGTGGCCATAATCCACCCCACCAGCTGGGAGATGCAGCCAAAAGGCTTAACCAGAGTGGTGACAGATGGTCTCCCATGTCAGAAAGACCACTTTGGGGATGTCAGAGTATGATGGAAGAAGGCAAAAATAAAACCGCCATGCAGCCATGAGGTGGCCAGGGCACAGTTTAGGTGATGGGAGAGCCATGAGGGAACACAAGGAAGAACAGAATCCACACAGACAGTAAGGCCCACTCTGCAACAGAACGAGGTACAGTGGCCTTCGTTAATGAGACTGCAGTCAGGGCCCCTGCACCTCCCCGCTCCCCAGGCACACTCACCTGGGAGCATCTGCTTCTCCAACATTTCCTTCTCCATGACTGCTTATTAGGAGGCACAAAGTCAATGCTGTTTCAACGCCTGTCTAACACAGCATCACCACTGCCCTACCAAACTCAGATGCCCAGTAAAAAGGAATGGCCAGGGCCCCTATACAGACCTGCACCCTCCTTCCTGAGTACCTCCTCTTAGGAGTCGTCAAAGGCAGAGAGCAAACCTCTCCGGGTCTTTTCACCACTCAAAGCACACTGTAGCTGCGGCTGAAATCAGCAGGTAAGAGATGCTGAAGATGGTTTGGGACGGAGAGTGCACTTTTTGAGTCGTGTTACGAAGCCCAGGCTGGCTTCAAACTCCAGGTGATCCTCTTGCTTCTGTCTCCAGACTGCTGACATTAGAATGCAATACCACATTCAGCTCAAAGGTGATTCTTTAAAGGTGTGTGTGTGTGTGTGTGTTGTATACAGGTGCCCATAGAGGCCAGAAAAGGGCATTGAATCCATCAGAGCTGAAGTTCAAAGCAGTTGTGAACCACCCAATGTGGACACTAGAATCCAAACTCCGGTTTTCTGCAAGATGAACCAGTGCTCTTAACTGGAAGCCTTTGCACCAGCCCCTCAAACGTTATCCTTAAGGACTAGGTTCTGTGAGAAGGGTGGAGGTGAGGCCAGCAAAGATAAAGAACTTACATGCTATAGTTGTTCTTATATGCTATAGTAAGCTCCAGGAAGCTTCTACACATCAAAGCAACCCAGGTAGAGACAGACTGAGGTGAGATGATAGTCAAGGTAACATTTCCTGGTCTTCTATATCCTGATCCATAGCACCCAGAAATATAGTTGACTTGACCTGGAGTGGAGCAACTTACCTTAAAATAAATTCTCTAGATGGCCCAATGTAATCAAGTGGTCTTTGAAATGGCAGGGGCAGGGGGCTGGAGAGATGGCTCAGTGGTTAAGAGCACTGACTGTTCTTCCGGAAGACCTGAGTTCAATTCCCAGCATCCACATGGCAGCTAACAACTGTCTGTAGTTCCAGGATCTGACACCCTTTCACAGTTATACTTGCAGGCAGAACACCAATTCACATAAAATAAAAATAAATATGTTTTTTTAAAAAGTAATATGAAATGATGCCCAAGAAGGGAGGGCAGCCTGAGGAAGCTGGAAAGGACAGGTAATGAGATTCTCCAGTTCTGGCTCCCTTGTGTCAGCCTGGTTGACAGCCTTGCTTTACCCAATGGAACCCACATCAGAAGTCTAACCTGCAGAACTATAAGATAACATGTTATTTCAGCCACTATGTTATAGGCAACAAAGAAAAGTAACAGATCCTGTGTACAATGTGAAATAACATGTTATTTCAGCCACTATGTTGCAAGCAACAAAGAAAAGTAACAGAACCTGTGCTGGTAGCAACAAAGTAACACAGATCTTGTTAACAACTTTTAAATTAAAAAAAAAAAAGATTTTATTGTTGTTGTTTGTTGCTTTTGCGGGGGAGGGATCCACACAGTATTTCTCTGGTAACCAGGCTTGGGGGGGAGGGGTCCACACAGTATTTCTCTGGTAACCAGGCTGTCCCGGAACTCACACTGTAGACAGAGATCCACCTGCCTCCGCCTCCCCAGGACATATGTATATGGAGTTTTTCCTTGCAAGTGTTTATGTTTACCACATGTGTGCAGTGCCTGCAGAGGTCAAAAGAAATCATTACATTTCATGGAACTGGAGTTACAGACAATTGTGAGCTGTCCTGTGGGTATGGGGAAATCGAACCTGGGTCCTCTACAAAAGCAGCCAGTGCTCTTAACAGCTGAGTTATCTCTTCAGTCCCCTACACCATGAACAACTTTTAGTCTTCTTATACTTCTTCTGTGATAAAACACTATGGCCATAACCAACTTAGGGAAGAAAGGGTTTATTTCCCTTATACTTCCAGGTAACTGTCCATCACTGCATGAAGACAGGAATTCAAGCAAATCAGGAACCTGAAGGTAGGAGCTGATGCAGATGCCATGGAAAGGTGCTGCTTACTTGCTTATCACAGAGTGCTCATCCTGCTTTCTTGTACCCAGGACCACCAGCCCAGGGGTGGCACCACCCACAATGGGCTGGACCTTCCCATATTAATTATCAATCAAGAAACTGCCCCTTAGTCTTACAACACAGATGGATTTGATGAAGAAACTTTATTTTTCAAGACAGGATTTCTCTGTGTAACAGCCTTGAATATCCTTTTTGTAGACAAGGCTGGCCTCCTGAGTGCTGTAATTGAAGGTGTGTGCCACCACCACCCGGATTAGTGAGGGCACTTTTTAAATTGAGGTTTCTCTCTTCCTAAGTGATGCCTTATGTGTGCCAAGTTGACATAAAACTAACCAGCACAAATAGGTATGTTAAATGGGTATATAAATAAACTATTTAGCCAGGCAGTAGTGGCCCATGCCTTTAATCCCAGCACTTGGGAGGCAGAGGCAAGCGAATCTCTGTGAATTCAAAGCCAGCCTGGTCTATAGAGTGAGTTCCAGGACAGCTAAGGCCACACAGAGAAACCTTTTCTGGGAAAAAAAATGAAACAAAATAGATTAGAACAAAATAAAAGACTCACTGATAGTAAATTATAAAGAAATTTATTTTAGAGCAATTCTTTGATGCATATATAGTTTTATTATTTATATTATCTAAAACTTTATTTTTGTTTTATTATTGTGTGTGTGTGTGTGTGCGTGGTGCAGATGCATGTATTCTTGCTACAGCAAGCACATGGAAGTCAAAGGACAGGGCTGGGAACCAAACTCAGATTGTTGGGTTTGCATGACAGGTATTTTCACCTTCTGAGCCATTGAACCAGCTCAATTTTACCATTTACTCTGGATGAAAGCCAGGCCAGTGAGTTGGCTCAGTAGGTAAGAGAATTTACCTTACACCCTGAGCTTCACACCCTGAGTTCCATGCCCTGATCTCATCCTGTGGAAGAGAACTCAATCCCACAATTGTCCTCTGTCCCCTATACACATGCCATGGCACATGTGCACTGGCACCCATATACAAAATAAATGAACAGATATTTTAAAAACTGATTAAAGCAAATTTGCATAGTAATGAGATAGATAGGCTTGGTTTTGCATAAAGAATTAAATCTGGGATGAATATTTGATACCAAAAGAATATAGCATCTTCAATGCTTTTCAGAGTTAGCTGATCAATATTTTGATTTTATAATCATCAATGCTGAGAATAGCACTTCACGTAAACACATACCCAAATGGCAGAAGTAATTTAGGGACATTTCAGAAAGTGTTAGAAACTTGTCATACTTAAAAATGAAACTCAAATAGGCAACCCAAAAACCATTTCATTTCTTGGCTACAGGAGCAAAAAACCTAGGACTTCCTCATACAACAGCACTTTTAAAAATCAAGCGTTCTAACATGTTATGATCCAAAGATGCACTAATTTGATGCTTACATGCTAAGGAATGGCAGTGGGAAGATATTGCACTTTGTTTTCCATAATTAGACTGTTGTCTTTCTCTAGGAGTAGAAAACAGTGCACATGCTGAGCCTAGTGGTGCCTGCTTTTAATCCCAGTACTTGGGAGGCAGAGGCAAATGAATCTTTGAGTTTGAGGCCACCTGGTCTACAGGGAAAGTTCCAAGACAGCCAGAGCGACACAGAGAAATCCTGTTATTGCACAAATTCTATTTAGTATTATAATAAAAACATGGAACCAGATATTGGGGAAAAGCTGGAATATCAGAGAGATAGAGAACACACCATAGTCAATTCTCACCCAACCAACTTCATAGGCTGAACAGGGTAAGTGCTGTCTTCACGGGTCCTCAGACTAACTGGTCGCTCAGACAGAATGCTGAACTTCTTCTTCTCAATTTTGCATCAATATACAAAATTTGTAAATAATATGTACAAAAATCCAATTCAATGTAAATTATTTGAAACTAGTAATTGCCTTTAAAAATAAATTCAATAATCTACCTTTATTTTCTATCATGTCCATACTCAGAGTCAATTCAATAATCTATTTTCTTATCCTATCATATCTGTATCTACTTTTACTTTTTCTTTTTTTCAAAGAACCTTGAATTTAATCTCCCTTGTTAAGCTTTTTTCTTAACCATTACCACTAACAATTTGTAACTAATCATCCTAAACAACGACAATCATCCATAATCTATTGAAAGACCAAAAACCACCCGCCCCATCTCTTAGGAATGTATCATATTCTTAAATTTACTTCCTGCTGTCTAGGGGCAACAGCATCTTTAGGGAATCCTGAAAAGAAATTTTTTGTTAATTGTTAAGATCTGAAATAAGTAGCTGTATCATTTGTTGTCCAGTCTCTGCATAATGGTAAAGTATAGGGCTTTTCCCAAGTCCTATACCTAGAGTAGTCTGTGAGACTGGTTCATCTCAGTTAGTCACCTTGAAATTGTCCTGAGCAGTTTGTAATCCAAAGCGAATCTCTGGTTGGTGTTTGTCAGCCTAGTGGTGTTGTCATAGTTCATGTGAAACCATCATGTGGGGCTCCATCTTCCTTTTGGAGACTTCATAGATCACAGTTAGACATTGTCATGGTTTGCTGCAGAAAACTAATAAGAGACTCAAACCCAAAACAATGTACAGGAAGCTAGATAAAGCTTTTTTTTTTTCTACAATTAATTAGTGCTTTATATGACCATGACTATCAAGACAAAAAGTTTAATATATATATATATTATTCTTATAAATTGAGATAATATTTATACTAAAGGTTCATTCTATTAGAAGCAATAGAGTAGCCCCCTAATTTTAGTTATTCTTCTGTCCCATATCAAGTGACTCTTCTGATATGATACAGAGATTTTGATTTTCCTTTAACAAGCATGCTTGGGTTTAGAGAAGGAGAGAGCCACACTCCAACTCCAAAGCCAGCTTAGATTTATAATCGAACTGGGACTTCAACTTTTCCTACAAGTAAAAAAATATAGATGTTAGGCAGTTGAGATTTTACCTTGTAGAGTATACTGCTACCAATAGATTTGATTATTTTCTTTGCTTGTAAATTTTTTCTGGATAGCCTTTCCTTCTGTTTTAGACATCTAGATGTCCAAAGGTTTTTTGACTTCTTGAAGATGGGTATTTTTATTTTTCTGTAGAAAAAAAGAAAGCCCTGCCCTGACCCTTGTTTGATGAGTTTTTCTATTAACTTATAAAAATTCTCATATTGGTAAATGAGCCATCATTTCTCCTTATCAAGAATTTTTCCTGTTCTAATCTCATCTTTATTAATTTTTATGGTATTCATAGCTTTTCTTTCTTTCTTTTTTTTTAAATGGGGTATCTGAGCTCCTTTTTTTTAAAAAAAAAAAAAAACTTTATTTATTTATTTATTTGCCTTGGTGTTTGCCTGGAACTGGAACTACAGACAGTTGTTAGCTGCCATGTGGGTGCTGGGAATCGAACCCGGGTCCTCTGGAAGAGCAGACGGTGCTCTTAACCGCTGAGCCATCTCTCCCGCCCTCATAGCTTTTCTTAACCTGCAGAAACAAAAGCAAACCCCCTTTCTCAACATATCACATATTCTGGCTTCCATTCTGAGGTAAGTATATTTTTGAAGTAGGCTGATTTAGCTCAGTAGTTTTTTCAATATTCCATTGCTTTTCCATAGCTGTTGTTTCTTTATCATTAGCAACTGAGAAAATTCAAAGTTAATAAAGCATTATGTATCTATTTCTGGGGGTCTTTGTTTTTCCTATTTGTTTAGCATCTCCTTTAGAGTTCTATTTGATCTCTTTATGACTGCATGCCCTGTACGATTGTGTGGTATTCCTGTAATATACTTTATATTATAATAAGCAAAACTTTAATTTTATTAGAGACATATGCTGGAGCATTGTCAGTCTTTATTTTTTTTTTAAGATTTATTTATTATGTATACACACACCAGAAGAAGGCACCAGATCTCATTATAGATGGTTGTGAGCCACCATGTGGTTGCTGGGAAATGAACTCAGGACCTCAGGAAGAGTAGCCAGTGTTCTTAATCTCTGAGCCATCTCTCCAGGCTGCATTGTCAGTCTTAATTTGTGCAGGTATTATCATGATGGCTATAACTTCCAACAAATGTGTGACCCCAGAATCAGCCTTTTCCAAACTCAAAGCAGTTGCCTCTTGAAAACATATCAATTGTATGGCATATGAATTTTTTTTTTAATTTTGTATTTATCAAGAAAAACAGTAAATTGAATTTAAAATGCTGGCATATGAATTTCAGTTTTCCAAATTCTGTAAAATGAAACACATTCATTTGCCAAATTTCATTCCTATGTATACCTTTAGGATTTTTTCCTGCTGGTAATGGAATTTGGTTATAGAAGGAACAAGTGGAACATCTTTTTACAATTTCTTTGGCTTATTGTCAAGTGATGGAGAAATTTCTTTTTTAAACTTTTGTTATTGATGTGATGATTTTTTATGAAACTTTGAAGCCTCTAGCACATTTCATATTAATAATTTATCAATTTCATCATTACTTTGTGCTAAAGGGCTTGGCAGACCCATAATCGGATGTGTGTTATATAGAAAGGATGATTCCTATTCCTGATTATTTCTTGTAACAGAATAAATAATGAAGTTAATTCTGGCTTATCATTAATAAAATTAGCAGTTTCAATGTGTAGAACAACTCTTTCTGCATACTGAGAGTCAGTGACTATATTAAGAGGTTCAGTAAAATCCATTAATACCAACATGATGGCAATATAATTCTAAATTTTGAACAGAATTATAAGGGCTTTGAGTCACTTTACTTAGATTTTCTGACTTGTAACCTGTCTTTCCAGATTTGTTTGCATCACTATAAAATGCAGGGCTCCAGAAATTGGTGTTTCTTGTACAACATGAGGAAGAATCCAGTTAGTTCTCTTTATAAATTGAATTCTTTTGCATTGAGGATATCTGATGTTAGTCTTTTCCAAAAAATTACTTCAAGCTCTTTGCCAAGGTTTACTTTCTACCTATAATTGATCAATTTCTTCATTAGTTAAAGGTATAACAGTTTCTGCTGGGTCAGTTCCTGTCAATTGACAATGTCTTAATTTTTCTTTAAAAATCAAATCAGAAATCTTTTCCACATATGTCTTTAATTTCTTACTTGGTTTACATGGTAGAAATATCCATTACAATATAACATTTTCCCTTTGCATTAAAATTCCTACAGGATAATGCTTAGAAGGCAAGATAACTAGGATGCAATTAAGGTCTGGATCCACACAATCCACATGTGCATCCTGTAATTTCTTTTCTAAGCCAGTTCTCTCTCAGCTTCAGCTGACAATTCCCTTGGACTATTTACGTCCTTGTCACCATTTAAAGTTTTGAACAAATTATCCAGGTCATAATTTTTTTTATCCCAATAGTGGGTCATATATTAAAAATATCTCCTAGCAATCTTTGGAAATTGTTAAGAGTTCACAATCTATCCCTCCTAATTTGTACCTTTTGATCTAATTTTTGTAGACCTATTTTATATCTTAAATAATTAATAAAATCCCCCTTTGTTTTTTTTTAAATATTTATTTTTATTTTATGTGAATTGGTGTTTTGCCTACATGTGTAACTGTGTAAGGGTGTCAAATCTTGGAATTACAGACAGATGTTAGCTGCCATGTGGATGCTGGAAATCAAACTCAGGTCCTCTAGAAGAACAGTCAGTGCTCTTAACTACTGAGCCATCTCTCCAGCCCAAAATCTCCCTTTTGTATTTTTTTTTCAGGAGCAATTTTTAGTCCCCATACAGGCATTTTCTTCTTCTTCCTCCTCCTCCTCCTCCTCCTCCTTCTCCTCCTCCTCCTCCTCTTCCTCCTCCTCTTCTTCTAACGTTCTTTCTAATGTCTCTATCTGAGCCAGTCAATAAGATATCATCCATGTAGTGCTTGTAAGGATCCCTGGCACACCATGTGATGAACCCAACATGGCACTTGGTAAAATAAGAATTCCTGGCATGTACCAGCTACATGGTAAGACCAATATGGCACTGGCAGAGCACGCCGCATAGAGCATGCCCCTAGGTGTGGCAATGTAAGTCTGTGCCCACCTGTTCTCTTAAGGCGAGATGCCATGTGGCAGTCCTTTTCTCTCTTCTTCTTCCCTCTCTCTCTCTCTCTCTTCCTCCTCCCCCACCTTTCTCTTGGTACCCACTTGGTAACTCCTTAAATAAACTTTCATGTGGCCCTGGTAGTGTGTGTGTGTGTGTGTGTGTGTGTGTGTGTGTGTGTGTGTGTCTTCTCATGTGCAAAAGCAACAGTGGTAAATGATAGATTGTGGGAATTTTTGCTTATATATCACTTCTAATGGCTGTTGTACAAAATATTGGCACAGAATGTGGCTATTTAACATTCCCTGTGGGAGAACCCTCCATTAATATTTCTTCACAGCCAGATAATTATTATAAAGGCAAAATTTTCTTTGTTCTGTTCTTGTAGAGATATTGTAAAGAAACAGTGCTTTAAGTCAATAACTATTATAGGCCATTCTTTAGGTAACAAAGAAAGCAAAGGGATTCCAGATTGTAGAAAATTAATTGGTTAATTGCTTGTTTATTGCTCTTAGATCTGTTACCATTTTTCATTTTCCAGATTTCTTTTTGATAACAAATACAGGAGAATTTCAAGGGCTGGTGATTCTTCAATATGCTGAGCATTTAACTGCTCCTGTTTCAGCTGTCCTAAGGCCTGAAATTTCTTTTTTTGTTAAAGGTCACTGCTGAACTCATATAGGCTTATCTATAGGTAGAGCTCTAAGTACCTTTGAAAGATTAGTAGCTGTTTGTCTTGTTTATGAACAACTTGAATGGTCAATGACTGTTTCTCATAATACCTTCTAATATTTTTTCCAGAAACATATGCTAGTTTACTGTTCATTTCTGAGATTGAAATAATGTTAATCTGGGTATTCCATTGTTGTAATAAATCTTGTCCGCATAAATTTATAGCAATGTTAGCCAAATATGACTTTAATATTCCTCTCTGTCCTTCTGGTCCTATACATTTTGAGCCATCTCATATTCTGTTTTACCTTGGATAATGTTCCAGTTCCCAAAAACTGAACATTTACCTTCTAAAGGGGCTAATTTGGATGCTAAGATTCGGGTGAAATTATTGTTACATCTGCCCCTGTGTCTATCAAATTTTCAATGACATCATTTATTTTTAATTTTGATCTTTGTTCATTTATAAAAATTTGCCAAAATATTCACTTTATGGCTTTTCCAAAATTTTTTGTTCTCTTTTCTATAGTTGTTCTGAGGTCCAGAGCAATATTTTTTTAAAATAAGCTTCAGTTTCTTTAATTGCTCTGGGAAGGCATTCCTTCCATGATGGCAGGATAAGACTGAATTGGATTTGATACAGGGGCTTGTGAAAGCCTCTCAGGGTGTTTCCCTTGTTCCAATGCCTGACTTTGCCACACCTTCTGCATACTCCAGAAAGGAGGGAAGTTCTTTTGGGATTATTCTTAGAAAAGACATTGTTTCTGTGGTTGACTTGTTTATAGTTCTTTTTTAGATGACCTTACTTTCCACAGTTGTAACATTTGATATTTTGATTTTTCTTTTACTCTCTAGAATTATCATCACAGTTACAAGATTCCATATTAATTGTATTCCAGATCCAGATCTCCAAAGGTGCTGATCTTGCCTTTAAAGGCCTAATTAGCCTTTTGCTTGTGAGTTAGCCCGAAATTCAATTATTATTCACCTAGCTTCTGAATCTGGTATCATTTTATTTTCCGCTGAAGTTAATCTTTGTAAAAATTCTGTAAAGGCTTCTTTTGGCACTTGGATCACTTTTATAAAGGATTCAATTTTGTTTCCTATGCCTTCAGTTCTATCCCAAACATTTAAAGTACCAATTGACATAAAGTCAGGGTGTGGTTATCATGTAAAAACTGTCTTTCTATATTAGCATAACTTCCCCAAGAAGTTGATCTCTACTGTGTTGTTCTATGGTTTTAGCTCCATCCTTCCACCAGGTCCTCCACTGTAATTGAGGCCCAGCCTCCAAGGCAGCTGCAATCATATCTGTTTAGGGATAATCCTGTTATAAGTTGACAAGGGATTTAACATTTGCTTTACAAATTGTGAGTGCATGAGTGACTATTGCTTCCTTGATTCTCCTTAAATCTAACATTTGCATGGGAATCCATTTGGCTTTTGGACAGTTTCTAGTATTGGAAATTAATGTAAGGTTACTGGATATATTAAGGTTGTCTGTTTGAAAGTCTTAAGCTGTTTCTCTGTAACCTTATAAGGCAATGTTGAAATTGGTTCTTTAAATTCCTCTGTCTGGGTCTGAATATCTATATGATTCATTTTATTAAGATTTTCTAATACTTGTATCTTGCCACTCATATAAACCAATTTGACACTCATATCTGCCAACTTTGCACTCATAGATATCAATTTTTATGGCTAAAGCAAGAATGATTAAGCAAATAATATTTATAATAGACATTATGATAGTCCTGTCTGCATTAATGGTTCCATTTTAAACCATCTAGAGTAATAACAAAGACCAAACTTTTTCCACTGTAAAACTATTTCTTTTTTAAATTTACTTATTATGTATGCAGTGTTCTGTCTGCATGTATCCCTTCAGGCCAGAGGAGGACACCAGACCTCATTATAGATGGTTGTGAGACACTATGTGGTTGCTGGGAATTGAACTCAGCACCTCTGGAAGAGCAGTCAGTGCTCTTAACCTCTGAGCCATCTCTCCAGCCCCTGTTTCCTATTTTTTAATGTGGAATAAAAACTCTCTCCATCCTAAACTAATTCCCCTTTTTATGAAATCCCAATTGATTCACCAAATTTTCTGTCAATGACAATTTAGATGAGGGTGAAGTTAGGCAGCTATCTACTGTGGTAGTAGCTTGAGAAGGGAATTCAGGGAAAGCAATAACCCACCAGGAGATTTTCCCAGGTGATCATGGAGAAGAAACACTGTGGCAGGCTCTGCCTAAGGCTGGAGGTTAACTCTAACAGAAAACCTAGCCAGCCTGGGTAGTGATTCCTGCCATGTGTAGCTCCATCCTGTGCAACTTTTTCATGAATTCATGCCTCAAAAGTTGAGCACCAGATATTGCACAAATTCTATTTAGTATTAGAATACTAAATAGAAGTTGAAGCCAGATATTGGGGAAAAGCTGGAATATCAAAGAGATAGAGAACAAACCACAGCCAATTTTCATCCAACCAACTTCAAAGGCTGAGCAAGGATTGTCCTATCTTCACCAGTGCTCAGACAGAATGGCTGGATTTTTGCTTTCTCCTGCTTTCTATTTCCTTCCCGCCCAGCTGTCCAACTTCCTGGTTCAACTCTCCTATAGCTAGGATCAAAGGTGTGAACCACCACTGCCTGGCTGTTAGAGCTTGAACTCACAGAGATCCAGATGGATCTGTCTCCCAAGTGA
The DNA here is from genome assembly GCA_004025045.1 of Sigmodon hispidus. Taxonomy (NCBI): domain Eukaryota; kingdom Metazoa; phylum Chordata; class Mammalia; order Rodentia; family Cricetidae; genus Sigmodon; species Sigmodon hispidus. Next base: position 85,068 of record PVIH01006026.1, read on the forward strand.
TGGGAGTAAAGTCACAGGTCACCACTCCCTGACCTTCATGGCTTGGCTGTGGGTGACTCTGTATCAAATATACAATATGTCACCACAGCCTATCTCAAAAAAACAGAAAGGTGGAAGAGGAGGAGGTGGAAGAGGAGGAGAAAAGTTCAGTTATATGTGTAAAGCAAAACAGCTATGGTGTTTGATTTTTAACTAATTTGTGGCTTGCTGTCTACAAACTTCTAATTGTTGCCAGTTTTCCCATAACCTCCATGTGAGTTATGTCACGGAATGTCTATGGACATCAGACATAACTTCTGGGACAGAATTCTTGGTAACCATCTTGTTGGGGTGGGTCATTCTGTTTCTGCTGCTGCACTGTGTACCCCAGGCTACCATATCCAACTTTTTTTTTAAGTGACAGTTCCAAGGACCAAACTTAGGTCATCAGTCTTGTGAGGGTAATAGTTTTATGCACAGAACCACCTCTCTGGCTCATTATAACCCTGTTTGAAAAGCTTTGCCACAGGGCTTGTCAGATGGTTCCATAAATGAAGTACCACCAAGCCTGACATCCTGAGTTCAATATCCAGGATTCACATGTTGGAAAGACAGAATATTTTCTAAATTGTCCTCTGACCCACACATGTACCAGGGCATTTGTGTACATTCATACACACACATTCTCAAAAAAAGATTTTTATTTGTATTTTATAATTTTTATCTGTGCATATGTATGCATACTATATTCATGCCCGATTCCCTGGGACTGGAGTTCTGGACATTTGAAAGTTATTACGTAGGTCCTGGAACCCAAACTCAGACTGCCTGCAAGAGCAGCAAGTGCTGCTATCATCTCTCCACTCTATCATCTCTCCACTCTATCATCTCTCCACTCTATCTCTCATATCTCCACTCTATCATCTCTCCATTCTATCAATCATCTCTCCACTCTATCAATCATCTCTCCATTCTATCAATCATCTCTCCATTCTATCAATCATCTCTCCACTCTATCATCTCTCCACTCTATCAATCATCTCTCCATTCTATCAATCATCTCTCCATTCTATCAATCATCTCTCCACTCTATCATCTCTCCACTCTATCATCTCTCCACTCTATCAATCATCTCTCCATTCTATCAATCATCTCTCCATTCTATCAATCATCTTTCCACTCTATCATCTCTCCACTCTATCATCTCTCCACTCTATCAATCATCTCTCCACTCTATCAATCATCTCTCCATTCTATCAATCATCTCTCCACTCTATCAATCATCTCTCCACTCTATCAATCATCTCTCCACTCTATCATCTCTCCACTCTATCAATCATCTCTCCACTCTATCAATCATCTCTCCACTCTATCAATCATCTCTCCACTCTATCAATCATCTCTCCACTCTATCAATCATCTCTCCACTCTATTATCTCTCCACTCTATCAATCATCTCTCCATTCTATCATATATCCACTCTATCATATACCCACTCTATCATCTCTCCAGCCCCATAAACACAATAAAAAAATTAGCTAGTCCCAGGGTGAAGTGAGACTGGGCACTAACTGTGAGTAAATGACAGATCAGAGATATTTGTGACCCTTTTGTTGGCAGTACTTTCCAGTCTGCTGGGCTTTATCTTTGTTTCCTTCCTGGTGGTGAAGATGGAGCTCATGCCCTCCTTTTACTGTGGGTCCCAGGGATAGGATTGAAGGCCTCAGATGTGGTGACAAGTATGTTTACCTGCTAAGCCATCTTTCTGGTCCTTGCTTACTTTTTAAATGTTAAAGCATGTGAAGGGCTTTGAGGGCTTCAAAATGTTATGACAAACCAAGGCTCCTTGTTACTGCTCTAGCACCATAACTACCTGTCTGTTGCTATGCTCCCCGTCACAACAAAAACGGACTAACCCCTGAAACTGTTAAGCAAGCTCCCAATTAAATGCTTTACTTTGTAGAGCATCTTGGTCATAGTGTCTCTTTACAGCAATAGAACAATAACTAAGACCGGCTCTCAGGTGGCTAGCCTTACACTCCTGGCCCTCTTGCCTCCACTTCCCAAGTTCTAGGATGTCAGGCATGTGTTCTCACACCTAGCCAATGTTCCATATCTTTAGCTAGTAGAGAAATGCAAAATAGAAGCATGATGTTACCACTTCAGTAGGACAGCTGTAAGTTGAAACACCAAACTCTAGTAAGTGTGCAGGGTGTGGAGAGCCTGGAATTCTGCTGGTATAAAATGATGCAAAGAGTTTGAAAAGGGGAGGGCTGGAGAGATGGCTCAGAGGTTAAGAGCACTGACTGTTCTCCCAGAGGTCCTGAGTTCAATTCCCAGCAACCACATGGTGGCTCACAACCATCTATGATGACATCTGGTGCCCTCTTCTGTATACTGTATACATAATAAATAAATCTTTAAAAATAAAAGAGTTTGAAAAGGGGTTTGGCAGTTTCTCAAAAAGATAAAAACAGTGAGTTACCAATGTGGTTGGCCATTCCAGTCCTGAGAAATTCAAACATATATCCATGTAAGGACCTTTTCACTAATATTCAGTATTAATGCAAGTGAATACTGGTAAAGAAAGATATTATTTAGGAAGTTGTGGTAGGAAACTCTTCACAGCACTTTTGTAACAGCTGGAAAGTGGGACTGATCCAAATGTTATCAGCTACTCATGGGCACCATACAATGGAACATTACTGGACAATATGAGATGAACAAAGGGTTCACATGTGTGCAGTGCATGAATTTCAAAAAGAATACTAAGAGAACAGGCAGACAGAAGATTCTGTGTGTGATTCCAATGACATGAAACTTCCAGAACAGTCAAACATGTAAAAACAAGACAGATGGCGGCTGCTCTGATGAACAACCAAGGTTGTCAACTTGGTTGGATCAGGAACCAACTAAAAGGCAAGCTGCAGGCCCTCCTGGGAGGGACTCACCTGTGGCAGTCCAGATACCAAGGACATGGCGGGAGAAGGAAGCTTGCCTTTGCCTGCTTGCCTCCCCTCTTCGGGCAAGTTCTTCTAGCCTTTGCTGCTGCATCCATTTGCTGGTATTAGAAGCACTGTTGGGCTACCCAGACTTTATTTTGTAAGCCAACAAATCTGTGTGTGTGTGTGTGTGTGTGTGTGTGTGTGTGTCTGTGTGTGTGTGTTCTGTCCTTCTAGATCAGAGAACTACAGCTAATAATATACTGCTCCTAGAGGAGGAAGATGAGTGGGTGCTAATAAATACTAAGTTTCTTTCTGGGATGGTGATATCTTTTTCTTTCTTTCTTTCTTTCATTTGTTCTTTCTTTCCTTCTTCTTTCTTTCTCTTTTGTGTGTGTGTAGACATTTAAGTGTGGTGGAGGACATGTCATGTATGCAGGCCAGAAGACTGAAGACAACCTTGAATGTCCTTTCTCAACAATGTCTACTTTGGTTTTTGAGAGGTTTCTTAATTGAGTTGGAGTCTTGCCCATTAGGGTAGGCTAGCCAGCAATGGAGTCCTGGGATCTGCTTTTCTCTGCCTCCCCAGCACTGGGATTACAAGAGTGTGATTTCTAGGGGTTTTCTTTGTGGGTGCTGGAGTTCACACCCAGGTTCACATGCCTATGTGCCAAGCATGTTATCAACTGAGCTACCTCCCCACCTATTAGGTGGATATGTTTTAAAATCAGATTATGAGTGAGACTTCAATGTATTAAAAATCACAAAGTACATGTTTTAAATAGCTAAATTTTATGACATCTAAATTGCACCTCAATTTAAGATGAATTGTTAGCATCTGAATGGTCAGGTTTGGTCTGCATCTCTTCTGCCTGATCAACCACTATTCACAAGCTGATGGAGGATGGTGCTATCCAATTCCCACAGTTTGTAGCTTGGACTTTCAAACCTGATGCATAAGTATCTGGAGCACAGTTAGGGTTTTTGTTGTTGTTATTGTTGTATATGGAATTTTTATTTTTACCTTGAGATTCAAAGATGATTTTATTAGCTTTTAAGAAAGAAAAAAATGAGAGCAGGCAAACTGTAAACTCTGGCAGCTAAGAGAAAGATGGAATCACCGGCACAGGGCTAATTGGTAGTATCTAAGGTACATAAAGCCCCAGGTTCCAGCCTCAGCACCACGTGAAATTCGCAGCGGTGACACACCCTTTCCCATCCCAGGTAGTAAGTGGCTGCAGGAGGAGCAAAAGGTCGCCCTCCAGTGCACAGAACGAGGCAAATTTGGATTACATGGAGGGGAGAAATGAGGGGCAGAAGAACAGCAAGCAGCATCGTAAGAATGGTCCGACTGTGTCACCTCTCAAGCGGGAGCAGTATTTTGGCCTGTATCCGGAAGGAGAAAAAGATACAGTTTAAGTCTAAAGTACGCACACAGGTCTACCAGTGACGGCTGGTAAGCAACTGCCGCGGTTCCGCTAGTTTCATGTCCATACTTAAAAGCTTTGAGGAGAGAGGGAGAATCAACTAGCCACGCAGGGAGTACGCAGGGGCGCGGTCTCCCCCCCCTCCTGTCTCTGTCTGTCTCTCTCTCTGTTTCTGTCTCCCTCCCTCCCTCCCTCCCTCCCTCCCTCCCTCCCTCCCTCCCTCTCTCCCTCCTTCCCTCCCTCTCGGAGAGGGTCAGGGCCAACAGCGGGAGGTGGCGAGGGTGGTGGGGTGGGGTGGTGGGCTGGTCACAGTCCTCATAGGCTCCACTCTGCCTCCCTTCGAGCCTTCGCCACTCGCGCTTTTCCCTCGCGCCCAGGAAGGGCCGCGCCCCGGACGCGCGTGTGCGGGACGGGACAGCGAGGGGAGTGGCGCTGGCACTTGTGACAGTCGTCCCTGATCGCGCGTCCCGGCCACTGTCCATCCCCGCACACGTCCGGTGCGCGGGGAGCCCCGGCCGCGCCGAAGGAGGGACGCGTCCGTCCGTCCGTCCGTCCTGGGCGTGCACCGTGAGGCGGGTTCCCGGGCCCTGCGGCCGCCGTCGTCCCTGGGAGTGTGGGCAGGGCTGCCGGGGGCTTCCGTGGGCTCGGCCTCGCCCACCTCGAGGAAAAGCAGGGGAAGCCCCGGCGCCCGGCCTGCGAGCGGTGGAGCGCAGAGGACAGGGCGGTCCGCTCACCGCGCCCGTCCAGCTCTGGACCGAGGGTCCCACCCCGCCGGGCGCGCGCGTCTACCGGCGCCCAGCTCCGGGGAATGCGGCGGCCCCCGGTCCCTGGCGCCACTCGGTGTCTCGACTGGGCCTCCTCGCTCGTCTGTTCCGCGGCCACGACGCTCCCGGGTCCCCTGATGGCGGCAAAGTGGTTCAAGGAGTTCCCGCTGACCCTGAAGACCGCGTCGGAGCGCGCCAGGCCCGGGGGCGCCGGCGGCAAGCCGCGCAAGAACTCGGAGACCGGCGGCGCGGCGCCCACCCCGGGCAAGGGCCGGAAGAACTCGGCGGCCGAGCTAGGGGGCAGCAGGGCGGCCAGCGGGCCCCCCAAGGACAGCCGGCTGTCACGGGACAGCCTGCAGGGTCTGATCCAGGCGGCAGCCGGCAAGGGTCGTAAGAACTCCCGGGTCACTGCCACCGCAGCCACCACCGAGGATGAGCCCCACCGGGGAGCGCTGGCCAAGAGCGCGGGCTGCAGCACCTACATCAGCAGGCTCATCAAGGTGGACACGCAAGAGAAGAACGCTAAGAGCGGCTACCCCGGTGGCAGCAGCACCAGCAGCTCCTCTTCCTCTGCGTCCTCTTCACCTTCCTCCCTGGGCCCCGAACTGGATAAGGCCAAGATAATGAAACAGCAAGACACGGTAAGAATTAAACGGCTCTACCCGCCTCTCAGTGCGGGGGTGGTGGTGAGGGGACTGGACGGGACGGGAACACGGGAGCCTGCTGAGCCCCAATATTCGTTATGTGTAGTATAAGTTGAAGATGTTTCCTGAGGTCCTCCCTCCCCTGAGACCATACTGACTCCCAAGTGACCATTAAAAATCATTAGACTGTTTTTTTCTTGGAAAGATTCTCGCCCAGGCTTCTAGACCTTAGGTGTAATGTTTGTTGTGCTTGGGTTTTGTTTGTGGTTTAGAAGAGCAGTTGAAAGGAAGGGAGAGAATTGGCCCTTTTATGGGTGTGGTGAACTTTGGATCTTGTTTTCAAGTTTGTTGTCAAGGAGTCTACCAAAGCTAGACTTCTGTATGGCATATACCTCTTGAGCATGCAGAGCAACGTAGCCTGTAAACTGTGAAGTGTGGATTTCCCTTCTCCCAGGCTTCTCAGAGTTCCGGCGTTACCAAGATGACAGACAGTCCTTCCATTCATTCTGGGGATATTTGTTGTGCTATAGAGCTAAGGACCGTGGGCACTGGGAGAGGGGATACAGTTCATAGGAAGGAAATGCCCTTCAGGAAATTGCAGATCAGGACAGAAGAAGGTGTTTCCTGCATCCTAGTCAACGGAGGGCTTCTGGGTGCTGTCCAGTGTGGGAAAGGTAAGGGCAGGAGTGGACCTGTGAACCTACCCTCCGTCCTTGCAGTCAGAGCTGGGCTTTTAGCCCAAGCAACCCCTTTCCGGTGAGGGCCTTTAATTTCTTCTTGGCTTTCAACAAGCTGCCTACCTAGACTGCCAGGAACCTGTGGGATATGTGAGATGGCATATATTGGGTGCCCCGGCTCATGGCTCCATTCAAGAGTTTACAGAGACGTTTAGTGTGCCTGTCTTGTGCCAGACACTGAGCAGAGCCATGGGGTGAAGATGTGGAAACATCTCATAAATAACTGGGTGGAGACCCTCACAGCAGCTTAAAGCTAAGGACTGAGAGTCAAATCCCATTTTCCTTGCTGTTTCTGAGTTACAGCATGTGGAGCAGGCGTCAAGGAGAATGGGATGGAGTGAGTGGCAATCTCAGTCCCCTGCTGTGTCACTTTTGAGCAGCTGACATTTCTTAGGCTGTCTTCTCCAAGGTGACAGATTCTTCCAGTCTGTTCTGTTCTCCTCCTTTCTCCTTAACTGTCTGAATTCTTTCCTCATGCTCCTGGAATACTTCATGAGTTTCCTAGATAATGTTCTGCCAGAGCCTGTGGAGCAGGGCTCTGGCTTCCTCCCTGAAAAGGGGTCTCACCCTGGTAGTGTCACCCAGTCACTATAGAACAGAACTGCTATGCACACAGAGCTTCTCCATGCACCTTGTGATTTTGGAATGGCAGATGCTCTTGGACACAAATACCATCAAAATCCTATCTTTTCTGTAGCTGCTGAAACACTCCCCCTGTGAATCACAGAACACAAAACTTCTGCAGGACTGTTCAGTGCTAACCTGTGAAGTCCATCTCTTTGGCGCTCATAAAAATTTCAGGCCAGGAAGCAGGTCTTAGATTCATTTTGACTCAGTTCAGTGCTGTGAGGTGACTGGTTCACTGGGACTATCTTACTTGGCTGACGGGAGACTCAGGGCTGTCTGTGTGTGGTAGAAAAATTCTTTTTGTGCACTGAAGCTACATATAACTTTCAATTCCCACAGCCCACCCTGCCCACAATTTAACCCACAGGTAAATTGTCACAAATCAAGTGTACAAAAAGAGTTTGTCTGACAGATAAAGTACAAAGGCTATCAGAACTAATGAGAAATTTTTGACTCCTTGGACCTGTAGATGATTTCAGTAGCCATTTTGAAGCTGTTGTACCTGGGGAATCCTTAGCAACTGTTCTTTCTTATTGGACAGGTTATCATTTTAGAAGACTATGCTGACCCATATGATGCCAAGCGGACCAAAGGTCAGAGAGAGGCAGAGAGAGTGGGCGAGAATGACGGCTACATGGAACCCTATGATGCACAGCAGATGATCACAGGTTTGTGACCAGGCTCTGCTTAATGGGAACAAAAATCATCCTCATTTTGAGGAGTAGAGAATTGTAATCAGGGGTGGGCATGGTGATACATGCCTTTAAACCCAGCACTTAAAGGGCAGAGGAGGAGGATTTCTGTGAGTTCAAGGCCAGCCTGGTCTATGTGGTGAATACCAGGACAGTCGGGGCTGTAAAGAAAGACCCTGTTTCAAAAACAAAAGCAAAAGCAAAAAAAAAATGCAGAAAGACAGAGATAAATAGATAGATGATAGATAGATAGATAGATGAGACATAGGTACATAGATACATAGAAAGATGGTCTATATAGATAGATGACTTAAATAGATGATAGATAGATAGATAGATAGATAGACAGACAGGTGAGGTGAGATGTAGATACATAGATGCATAGACATTTGGGGCAGGAACAGTTTAAGCAGATCCTGCTGACTGGAAGAAACAGAAATTAGATCCAAATCATAGAGGGAAACTTGATAAATGTTCTTCAGAGTTTTAAGAATTTGAAGAGTTTTGTTTTAAGTTGTTCTAATTTTGTGCAAAATGGCATTTGGGAGTCTGTTCAGTATATATCCTTCACCTTCTAAAAAAGTTTTATTTTATTTGGGTGCACTTGTGCCACTGGGTGAGGATGGGTGCTGAAGACACTTGTGGGGGGCAGTTCTCTCCCCCACCTGTGGGTCCCAGGGATCAAACTTGATTGTTATACTATGCTTGGTGCTGATGCCTTTATCCACTCTCTCACTGGCCTCATGGTCTTCAGGTTTTAAGATTGCTGACCCTCATATCTCAGTCACATTCAGAAGTATTGGCATCCATAATGGGGACCATAAGTCAAGAGAAATAGGTACATAAGGGATTTATAGACGATTGCAGATGTGATTTTTTTTTTTTTTTTTTTTTTGGATTGTGGTAGAAAACAAGTATCTTAAGTTCTTTAACATTGAAACAAAACAATTAATTACTAGGGGATAATTAGCTAACAATCACTGTTAGCCATGCTAGGTAAATCACATACAACTAAGCTAGTTCTGTTACTTTTTAAGCAAGCCATTCCAGTTTGTGGGCTAAACAACCCCTCGTATGAGTGCTGGTGTCAAACCTCCCTTCCCCTTTCACCCGGTTCTCTTAAGATGATGTGAGCAGTACTCCAGTGAAACATCACACTGGTTGTTCAGATTTATCTGAGAATTTTTAAGCAAACACGCATAGTGACATCTGTGGTTGCCGAGTGCCGGGTCACATCAAGTGGAAGACTTGAACACCCTGAGGAGCGATCTAGCTCCCACTGGGTGAAACCCATCCCTGCAGAGGCCAGCAGAGAGGTAACTGTCACACCCTGGAAAGCCAAGACAGGCAAGAGGAGAGACAGGAAAGCTGGGCTCTGTTTCCTGCTTCCCTGCTCACAGAGATAAGGTGCCACTCTGGGGAGGGTGTGCCCTAGCCAGGCTGTGACCTTGCAGGTCACTGGACTGTGACCCCCTAATGAAATCTGTGAATGAAAGGAAGTGAAAACGAAATTCGTCACTTTTACAAAATATCAGCTGTTTAAAAGGAGTCAGGGAAAGGATTGGTTTTCTCATTTAACCAAGGAAAAGTATCTTATTTCCTTTTTATTTTTAGGATTTCATACATAAGTACAATGTGTTATGGTCACACCTACCCACCCCTTTCGTTCCACTTCTCCTGCGTCCCCACCCTGCCTCTGTCAAATGCATAGCGTCTTCTTCTATAGCATATATAATAGGTGACATATATGCATAACTGTATAAATATAATATACATAAAGCCTACTGCATCTGATTTGTGTTTGCCACATGCACATGGATGTAGGACTGACCACTGGGCATCCTGGAGCTTGTCTCTGACTGGAACTGACTCTGTTTTTCAGCAGCCATGAATTTCCCATAGCTTATTAACTTATGGGGATGGATTGTAAGCCCTGCCCTGGCCTGGAATATGCTGATATGTTTGCTAGTGTGGTCTTGAGCAGGCAGCCACAGCTACTGGGAATTCATGAGTGTAGCCTCTGCCTGGTCCAGAAGACATTGTTACAACACCTTCTGGTCCCCTGACTCTTACAGCTTGTCCACAGTGTTCCCTGAGCCTTGGCTGTAGCAGTTGCGCTATGGATGCCGCTTTGGGGGATGGGTATCCACACTCATTATTCTCTGTTTTGCCCTGTTGTGGCTCTCGGTAGTAACCTCCACTGGCTGCAAAAATGTAGCTTCTTTATGGGGTGCTGGTGGCTCACACCTTGAATCCCAGCTCTCAGGAGGCAGAAGCAGGTGGATCTCTGAGTTTGAACTCAGCCTGATCTACAGAGTGAGTTTCAGGACAGCCAGGGCTACACAGAGAGACCCTGACATGAAAACACTAACCCTCCCCACTCAAAAAAAGAAAAAAGAAGCTTCTTTGAAGGGAGTGAGGGGGTTGCAGGTGCCTCTCTAATGCTCCCCACAGTCCCCCATCCCCTGCTGAGGACTGAACCCAGAACTTGGAGCATAGAAAACCTGAATTTTGCATCTGAACTCAGCCCCAGTTCCACTTTATTTAATCAATCACCACAAAAGCTCTCTGAAGGGACCACTAACCCTGTCCCTGTAGTTGCTAGGTAAGAAACAAGAGAACGTCGGGCTTTTCCAATTGCAAGACTATATATTTGGTGGGTGGATCAGGCGCTTGCCACGGTTCATGTGTGGAAATCAGACAGAGGGCAAGCAGGAAGAGTTAGTTCTCTACTTCCACCATACAAGGTTCTGGGAATCAAACGCACCTTTACCTGCCAAGCCATGGAGATACACACATACTTTTTTTCCTCCCGTTTTAAAAGATAGTTTTTTTAAAGTATCTTTTTAAGCAAGCAAGTTTTAAAACTTCTCACTATAGTTTATAAACTTGTTTGTTTATTTTTCAAGACAAGGTTTCTCTGTGTGGTCCTGGCTGTCCTGAACTTGCTCTGTAGATCAGGCTGAGCTGGAAATCAGAGATTCCCCTGCTTCTGCTGGCATTAAGGCACTTGCCACCACACGCAGCAAGGTCTATTCCCTAAGTAACCCAGGCTGTCCTTTTGCATCGACCTCCCAAATCCTGCCTGCTATTTTGGATGATACTGGGTTTTGTTCATTTGTTTGTTTTGAGAAAGGGTCTTGCTTTGTAGCGATGCTGGCCTTGAACTCTCTGCTCTCTGCCTTCTCAGACTCCGAAGTGCTGAGGTTACAGTCTCTCACTGGCTTCACAAGACGTTTTCAGATAGATGAAGAATTTGAGTACTGTCTCTCTCCAGTGCCACATGGCTCTGAGAGACATACTTAAAATAATACCTGCAGAGACACTGCAAATGGGGCACACCGCTAAGCCATCTCCCAGCTTAGATTTACTTTATATACCAAAGTCAAAAGTGAACCTGGGCCAGTGACATGTATGCTAGAATTTGAGAGTCTGAGACAGGAGGATATTGAATTCAGGGCCAGCCTTGGCTACACACTGAGTTATTCCCCTACCCACCTACCAAAGAAGTTCAAAATGTCCAATATGAGATAAATATAATAAACTATGCATGATTGTATACACCTTTAATCACAGAGCCAGGCTAATCTCTGTGAGTTCAAAGCCAGCCTGGTCTACAAAGAAAGTTTTAGGCCAACCAGGTCCATAAAATGAGAGTCGATTTTAGCCTGGGCAGTAGTAGGGCATGCCTTTAATCCCAGTACTCAGGAGACAAAGACAAAGGCAGAAGGATCTCTGTGAGTTCAAGACCAACCTGGTCTACAGCCAACTCCAGAACAGCCAGGACTGACTACACAGAGAAAAACAAACAAAAATTTAGTGTTTAATATTTGAATATTGAATTCTTTGCTTTGTTTTAAACAGTATTGATAAATATAAAATTAATTTATTCATTAGTAAGTTAGTTCAAACTTATTAATCATGTAAATTACTAATGTCTACAAGATGTGATGGAGCCTACAAGTCCAGCACTCAGCAGGCAGGAGTGGGATGATGGAGGTTAAAGACCATCCTGTACTACAATTGGAGTTCTGGTCCAGACAGTGAGCCCCTGTCTCAAAAGAAAGATAAAGTTTAAAATTACTCATTTTTTAATCTAAGAATACAATGCTTTTCTGGTAACAGAACAGTCTTTGTGTTAGTTTAACTTAATATTTCTCCTTTTAAATACATTCCACATATACTATATGTGTGCATGACAAAGATGGAGTTTCACTATGTAACTCATTCTGTAGACCAGTCAGGCCCTCCAACTCACAGAGACCCTCCCATCTCTGCCTCCCGGTACTGAAATTAAAAGCCTCTGCCACAAATCCCTGACTTCCCCTGAAAACTTTTAATTTGTAGAACTTAAGAATTAACAAATAAGCTACTTGGGATTAATCTAGAGGATTGTTAATAAAAAATAAAAAACTGGGGCTGGAGAGATGGCTCAGAGGTTAAGAACACTGATTGTTCTTCCAAAGGTTCTGAGTTCACCCAGCAACCTCATGGTGGCTCACAACCATCTATAATGACAGCTGGTACCCTCTTCTGTATACTGTATACATAATAAATAAATAAATGTTAAAAAATAAAATAAATACATAAAAATAAAAAACTGAGTACAGAAAGTAGGATTAGTATAAACTTGTCACTTTTCTGCTAAATTACAGGAACGTTTTCCCTGAGCAACTGATAGACATATTCTATGTAATTTAGCAGTGTGAATTTTAGCCACAAGATTGAAAGTTAGGTTCTTACACACTAGACAGGTCTTTAGGGGTTTCTCATGCTGTCAGTTAGCATGAATGAGGGTCCCTCCCACAGGAGGCATAACACGCAGCTCATCCAGAGCTTGGAGGTGTTGCACTTGCCAAATAACCTTACCAAACGCTCCATCACCAGTGTAAAGTCAGGGACTGCTGAGCAGTCAAGGAAACCTAGGTCCAGAAGGATGAAATAAGCTGTCAAGCCACTCATCTGAAAAGGGGCTACCAGGGGATCAGCCTGTGACCTTGACTGTTGAACTCCGGTCAACAATTATTTTCAAATTTTCATTTTGCCTCCAAGTGGTTTTATTGGTTTGTTTAAATAGATCTGAAGGACCCCAGCATGTTAAACACCATTCTAAAAGAAAATCCACAGGAGTTCTTTATTCCCCCTTAGTACCTGCCTAGAAGTGTTCTTACATTGAACTGTTCCCCAGATGAGTCTTTTAATCTGTCTCTCCTAGACAGGGTGTAGACACCCTACAGTTCAGGGTGTGTGAATTGTATCTGCTTTGGTTGAAGTATCCTGAGCTAATCTGAGATTAGAAACTTGAGCACAGGTAGAAGAACTTAGTAAGACAGTTGAGTAACAGGCTCATTCCCGACTCCAAGAGAAAAATAGAACTTCATGGGACTTTTTATTTAGTGATTTTGAAAACATAAAAGGGATTGGGGGAAGATATGTTTTTTAGAATTATAATTAAAATTTTATATATGTGGTTGGAAAGATGGCCCAGTGATTTAGAACACTCATTGCTCTCCTGGAGGACCGTTCCCAGCACCCATATGACTCAGCTAGCTGTCTGTAACTCATTCTAGAGAATCTAACACCCTCTTCTGATCTCCACAGACAATACACAACCATGGTACACACATATATGGTACAGACAAAACATTTGCATGCATTAAATAAAAGTAAATAAATTTACTTTTTAAAAAAAGGTTTAAGGGGCTGGAGAGATGGCTCAGCGGTTAAGAGCACCGTCTGCTCTTCCAGAAGACCCAGGTTTGATTCTCAGCACCCACGTGGCAGCTAACAACTGTCTGTAGTTCCAGTTCCAGGCAAAACACCAAGGCAAAATAAATAAATAAATAAATAAATAAATAAATAAATAAATAAATAAATAAGTGTTTAAAAAAATAAAAAATAAAATAAAATAAAATAAAATAAGGTTTATTTATTATGTATACAGTATTCTGCCTGCATGTGTTCCTGCACTCCAGAAGAGGGCACCAGATCCCATTATAGATAGTTGTGAACCATCATGTGGGTGCTAGGAATTGAACTCAGGACCTCTGGAAGAGCAGTCAGTTCTCTTAACCTCTGAGCCATCTCTCCAGCCTTTTAATCTAAAATTTTTAATGAAAAAAATTACAGGAAATCCTTTTCATAAAGATACATACAAAGTAAGGTATGGTAGTGAGGCATGAGATCTCTGTTCAGCTGCCTGCAGGGCAGAGGACCAACACCCATCAGTATGCTCCAAGGCTCCACTGAGATTCTGGGCATGACGCACCTGTAATGTACACGCTGAGCAAACATAGTCAGTTTGGCTGTTGAGAGAGAATCCTGTTTATAAAAAAATCTTAGATAATAATACAAGGTAATACAGTGTGATAATAGCAGTTTCTTAGATAATATAAGGTAATACAGTGTGATAATAGCAGTTTCTTAGATAATATAAGGTAATATAGTGTGATAATAGCAGTTTCTTAGATAATACAAGGTAATACAGTATGATAATAGCAGTTAAATTTGTTGTCGTGTGGTAGTGCTCTCCTGTAATCCCAGTCTCTGGAAAGATGAGGCACAAGGACCACTGCAAGTTAGAAGTCAGCCTGGGCCACAGCGTCAGACCCTGCAAAATCAAGTTGTTAATAGTTAATTAAGAAAGACGCTGTCGGGGCTGGAGAGGTGGCTCAGAGGTTAAGAGCACTGACTGTTCTTCCAGAGGTCTTGAGTTCAATTCCCAGCAACTACATGGTGGCTCACAACCAACCATCTATGACGACATCTGATACCCTCTTCTGTACACTGTATACATAATAAATAAATCTTTAAAAAAAATAAAAGACACTGTCCTGTTATATGCTGGATGTGAATGACTTCATTATGTATGATAAGAACTAAGGTTGGAAAAGAAAATTTTCCAGTTTCTGTTAGGCTTTGTACATATCAGTTGCAGTTTTCACTGCTGTGGGGCAGCCCTGGGTCTCAGAGGCTACAAATGAGTGTTTATCTGCTGCCCAGCCACAGCAGCCTGTTGTCTGCCACAGTAAAGGGCCTCTATCGGCAGCCAGGGTGTAGCTTCCTCTTGCCATTTCCTCCTTCTCAGGCTCATTTCCTCTTGGGGCCAGCTCTGCACGTCAGGGGCTATTCTCCCTGCAGGAAGGGTCGGCTTGAGCCCTGTGATTGTTTCTGTTTCTATGGCACCTCAGCTTGGGACAGCCAGGTGTTGGAATGGACTAGAGGGTTAATGCCCTGGAAGGAGGAAGTGTCTAGGCTCTTTCCCACCTAATTAAACATTATTTGAAAAGATATTTTACCAACATCTCCATTCCTGGGCCATGCAAGAAAAAAGAATGTTAAACTGTGTGCATTCCAGTTGGCTCCTAGTCCATTTTAATGGAGGGACCAGAAGAACAGCACTACAAAGACATACTGCGCACAGAGGGCATAACTCATGATGCATATCTCATGATGAATCTCATTGGAATGCAAGGCTATTAAAATTTCCTTGTGAGCAGAACTTTTACCCTAAGGATGGACTGAGGATCTACCTAAGGATGGACTGAGGATCTATCTAAGATGGACTGAGGATCTACCTAGGGATGGACTGAGGATCAATCTAAGGATGGACTGAGGATCTACCTAAGGATGGACTGAGGATCTACCTAAGGTGGACTGAGGATCTACCTAGGGATGGACTGAGGATCTACCTAAGGTGGACTGAGGATCTACCTAAGATGGACTGAGGATCAATCTAAGGATGGACTGAGGATCTACCTAGGGATGGGCTGAGGTTCTACCTAGGGATGGACAGATGATCTACCTAAGGTAGACTCAGGATCTACCTAGGGATGGATTGAGGATCTACCTAAGATGGACTGAGGATCTACCTAGGAATGGACTGAGGTTCTACTTAGGGATGGACTGAGGATCTACCTAAGGTAGACTGGGGATCTACCTAAGGTGGACTCAGGACTCAGTCTTTCTCTCTGGGTTTATATAGGTCACTTAAGGCAGAGTTGAGGCCAGGCTCATTTTTCTTTCTTCATTTTTATTTTATGTGTATGAGTGCTTTCCCGCATATATGTATGTATGTACACTATGTGTATACCTGAGGAGTCCAGAAGATGGTGGGAACCAGAGTTACAGGTGATTGTGAGCCACCATACAGATGCTGGGAACTGAACTTGGGTCCTCTGTGAGAGTAGCGAGTACTCTTAACCACTGAGGTGTCTCTCCAGGCCTGAAGCCAGGAACAGAGCATAAGTAAGTTCTGCTTAGAAACCTAAAAATTCTAAATCCATCCCCTGGGTTCCTTTGTGTGTTATGCTTCCTTTTGTTTAGTTCTTGAGAAAAGATCTTTTTTTTTTTTAAATGCCAGCCTTATCTCAACTGAGCCAAGAACAGAGAATGGTTTTTTTTTTCTTGTTTTTCATAGCTTCATCTAGAATAGGCAATGAAGAAAAAAACCATAGGGTTGAAAGTCAAGAGGCTAAGACAAAGGCACAGCTCTGGCCTCAGACAGCTGGCCCCTGACCTGATGTGAGGTGAGCAGGGGATAGTCCTGACAGCTATATCCACAGCGTCATGTTTGATGTGTCCTGCTCTTTGGGGATGACCCAGGGAGTCAGAGGAAGTGGGTGAGAGATGCCTCAAGTTTAGCTGCTCATTAGAATATTCTAGTAGTTTGTGGCATCTGACTCTAAACTACATCCAACAGTGAAGTCAGGTCCTGTGAAGGTAAGGACCAGCTAAATAAATGTGTATTGCAGTTTGCCCAAGTAATTCCAATGGGCATAGACTTGCATGGGATTAGAGGCAGAGAGGACACACACACACACACACACACACACACACACACACATACACACACACACACACCACAATACCCCTCACTTATCTAGAACTCACTATATGGTCCTGGACATAGAGATCAGCCTGCCTCTGCCTCCTGCATGCTAAGACTAAAGGTGTATGTTACTGTGCCTGGCTAAAGTTTGTCCTTTTTAATTTAGTGAACTTCTTGGAATAACTTTCTATCTGTTGTCCTTTCTTTTTTATAGAACTCTGAGCCAGTGACTCTCCAGGGTCTGTCTGTACAGTCCCACAGCACTGCAGTCTTCTGGACCCTTTCTTGCTTGTCTCAACATTCCTTCTCAACCTTCCTTGCTCCTGTGTAGTCAGAAGTTTATCTGTCCTGCCCGGTTGGTCCTGCAGCCATTTAGTCCCAAATAATCACACAACAGCTAATAATAATTATAAACTGGCCTCTGGCTCAGCCTTATACTTGCGAACTCTTACTCTTAAACTAACCCATGATTCTTTTTTTAAAAGATGTATTTATTAATTTATTATACATTATACAGAAGAGGGCACCAGATGTCATCGTAGATGGTTGGGAGCCACCATGTGGTTGTTGGGAATTGAACTCATGTCCTCTGGAAGAACAATCAGTGCCCTTAACCTCTGAACCATCTCTCCAGCCTCCTAACCCATGATTCTTATGCATGTTTAGCCATGTGGCTTGGTACCTTTATCTCAGTGCGGCATTCTTACCTGGCTTTCTCTGTGTCTGATTGACATCTGCTCTGCTCTTCCTCTTCCTAGAATATCCCTTGTCTGGTTGCCTCACCAATACTTCCTGTCTGCCTGGCTTCTGACCAATCAACATTTTATTAAACCAGTATCTGCAGTGACATATTTACAGCATTCAAGAGCATAGTCCCACAGCACTTCTGTCAGCCATCTTACCCAGAACCCTTGTGTAGAATCACGCCTTGTGCTCTCTGTCCTTTCAATCGGCTGTTCTCTTCTCTAGCCATTGCTTTTATTTGCACAGTATTAACAGCTATCCATGGCACAAACCTCTTAGACACACACTTGCAGATTGACATTGTCCTCTGCCTGGACATCCCATTCCATCGTTACACAGTTGTTTCCAACATAAGGAAGGCATTGTTCCTGCCCCAGCCATCTCTGCCAAGTTGAAAACATGGATGTCAAAAACTAAGCACACAGTAGTGAACTCACAAAGGCAAGAATGGGCTCAAGTACCCATGACAGCTGGTGAAGATCAGGTGGACAGGAGAGGCTTTTTCACAGAGAAGATGTGGAGTTACAATATACTAAAAGATCGCAGATGCTAA
The DNA here is from genome assembly GCA_004025045.1 of Sigmodon hispidus. Classification (NCBI taxonomy): domain Eukaryota; kingdom Metazoa; phylum Chordata; class Mammalia; order Rodentia; family Cricetidae; genus Sigmodon; species Sigmodon hispidus. The sequence continues at coordinate 103,007 of PVIH01006026.1, forward strand.
TAGACATAAGTGTAATATGTAGGAATCCTCAGAGATTCTGTTTGATTAGAACAACCTGATAAGGCCCTTAGGTCCAGGCTGGTCAGTCGCCAAACACTATTGAGCTTGTCCTATAGTGCCTATCTGTTTAACTATTAACTGGCTGGTTTATATTGAGGTTTATCTATACACTACTATGCATCAGTTCAGGCCAGATATTTCTCACATCCTCCATCCTATACACTGCTGTTAAAGTTACCATAACATGACTCATAGATATGATTGTTAGTGTCTGTTTTTAAGATTTTTAAATGGCCAGGCATGGTAGCATGTGCCTTTAATCCCAGCATTTGGGAGGCAGAGGCAGATGAATTTCTGAGTTTGAGGTCAGCCTTGTTTACAGAGCGAGTTCCAGGACAGCAAGGGCTGTTACACAGAGAAACCCTGTCTCAATAGGGGCTGGAGAGATGGCTCAGGGGTTAGGAGCACTAGCTGCTCTCCCAGAGGACCTGGGTTCAATTCCCAGCACCCACATGGCAGCTCACAACTGTCTGTAACTCCTATTCCAGATTCTGACACCTTCATGCCAATGCACATAAATAAAGCTAAATAATTTTTTAAAAAACAAACAAAAAGACAACAAAAGATATTAAATAGTTTTGTAATGCACACAGCACAGTCCAAATTTCTTATTCTTGCTATTAAAAGAAACAACTTTTACATGAATTACAAACAACCGTAATCCCAGCACTTGGGAGACTGGAGCAGGAAAGTCCTGGAGTTCAAGGTCATCTTCCCTACATAGCAATCTCGAGGTCAGCCTGGCCTACATGATACCCTGTCTTACAAAGCAACGAAGATGGGGTTGGAGAGATGGCTCAGTGATTAAGAACACTTACTGCTTTGGCGGAGGGCCAGAATTTGGTTCCCAGAACCCATGTTTGTTGGCTCAGAACTGTCTGTAATTGGAGCTCCAGGGGATCTGGCACCATCCTCTGGTTTCTGCAGACACACACATGATTAAACATAAATAAATCTTCAAATTTTTTTATTAAAAAAGAAAGATGACAGAGCTCTCCAGCTGACTTGGCAGATATGAGCACTGACTGTTCTTCCAGAGGCCCTGAGTTCAATTCCCAGCACCCACACGGCGGCTCACGAGTCCATGCCCTCTTCTGGTGTGCAGGCATACATGCAGACAAAAGACTTTTACATAAATAAGTAAAGCTTTTTTTAAAAGATAGCAATAAAACTAACAAAAGCCCCACAGCTTGCTTCTTTGGGCTTTTCCCTTGTCCAGCTAAGATCTTTTCCCAAATACCTTCCTTTTCTCTGGTCTTTGGCCTTTGGCGCTTCCCTGTCAGCTGCCTGGGACAGCAAGGCAGCCCTTACATTTCTCACCTCCCTATCTTCATTCATGCAGCTTCCTCCACTGGAAATGACCTTCTTCGGCAGTCAGCTGTCTTCCATTTTCTTCCACTTGGAGTCCATCCAAATGTGTGTCAAAAAGTAAGGAAGGCTTCTAGCACCCAGCTTCCTGCTTTCCACTCTAGGCCCTGCCTCGCACTGGTCTGGGTCATTTCCTTAAGTGATTTGGGCTTCGATTCTCTTTGACATGGGCACAGTTGTGTCTGTCTCACAGCGCCAAGAACAGCACTTGCTGCACAGGGATGCTATAGAGAGGTTATTTTATTTTCTACCATAACACACTTTATTTTTTAATATTTATTTATTATGTATACAGTGTACAGAAGAGGATGCCAAATCTCATTATAGATGGTTGTGAGACATCATGTTGCTGCTGGGAATTGAACTCAGGACCTCTGGGAGAACAGTCAGTGCTCTTAACCTCTAAGCCATCTCTCCAGTCCCCACAACACACTTTATTTGGATTTATCCTTCAGTATACTTTGTGACTGTGTCCGGCTTTCACTACCCTGAAAGTGTCTGTATATTAAGAACACGATGGAAGGAAACCAGGCATAGTGGCGTGCGCCTTTAAGCCCAGCACTCAGGAGGCAGAGGCAGGTTCTGTGAGTTCTCGGCCAACCTGCTCTACAGAGTGAATTCCAAACTAGCCAGGGATGCACAGAGAAACCCTGTCTCAAAACAAACATAAACCTGATTGAGGCAAATAGCTTTCCTAGTATATTGTGAGCAATGCTTTCAATACCATAAATAGCTGGCTTTCCTTAAAAGACTTTAATCTAGGCTTCCTAACAAGAAGTATTATAAGAACTTAAGGTAAACTTTACCCAGGGTAAATGAAACCAGAGGCCTCTTCTCCACTCCCCTGGCAGGAACCTGGAGGCCCCCACCTTAACGTGTCAACTCTCCTCTTAGACTGGGCCGGTTTGGCTGTGTCAGGAGGTATTTCCTCTAAACTTGTCTTTTTGAAATTGATTCTCAGTAACTGTGCAGACTATCTGGGTATAATGTGATTTTTCATTTCATGTGCATGTTGTGTGATAGTCAGCCCAGACCAGAATAGTTTTAGAGCATTCTACTGCCTCAGCCAAGGGTGAACTGGGTTGCCCAGGGGTTACCCATGGGCCTCATGAGGTGCTCTGTGTGACCTGTATGCCTGATTTTCCAGAAATCAGACGTCGTGGTTCCAAAGACCCCCTGGTGAAGGCCCTTCAGCTGCTCGAAGGCCCGTGTGAGCCAGGGGAGAGCATGAAGGTGGAGGCTACAGCCAAGAGACGCAGCTCCAAGGATCTGTTGGGGAAGGTGCCACAACTCTATGACACCCCCTATGAGCCCTCAGAGAGTGGCCAAAGGGTGGCAGAGGTGAAGGTACGGCCAGCAGACAGCAGGCTGCCAGAGGAGGATGATCGGCCTGCCGCAGAGTATGAGCAGCCCTGGGAATGGAAGAGGGAGCAGATCGCCCGAGCCCTGTCAGGTGAGAGTATGGCGCCCACCACTCAAGGTCTTCTCATCCTCACAATTCTTCCTTTCCCGAGCTGACGCACACACTGGTACAGGCTCACTGAGTATAGTGTGGCTTTCAGTACCTGTGGACAGCCCTTCAGTGCATGTGGATGTGTCGAGTTACAGTCAAGTGCAGGTGGTGAACATACCCATCACCTAGTTCACTCAGGTGGACACTCTGAAAAGTCCTCAGAAACCCAGAGTAGAATTCTGGTTGCTAGAGGCTAAGGGAAAGGGGAGGAAGGGAGAGGCTGGTCACCCATGTCCAGCACCAGAGCATGAACTCTGGTGACCCATTGAGGAGGCCACTGAGAGTGCTGCACGTTCATAATCGCCAGATGATTGTATTTTTTTTTCACAGACAAGCCTTGAGCTTTATTATTTAAAAAAGCTGCATATTTATTTCGCTTTCTGACTCTGTGCTTGTGCCTTCAACACTTTTACAATAATTTTCTGCTCCTCAGTAAGGAAAGCCTGCTTGATCCTGTCACGGACACACTTGGCACACATGGAACCACCATAGGCCCTGCTTACAGGCTTCTTCGTCTTAGACAATCTCATAAGGCTTTGTTCTCACCGCACAAACCCCTCGAAGTCTGCCTGGGCACACTCCACATGTGGATTTAAGTGCTGTCCCAACTTTCTTGGTATAGAGGTAAACGATCCTGTTGCCAGGGGTTGGGACAGCCTAGTTTTGTTAGAGGCTGTATTGTAGGAAAGCCTACGACGGTATGTCAAGCACTGGACCATTCTGAGTGCCTCTCAGCACTGTCCCCGGAAGAGCGCCAGATGACTTTAAATGCTGTACCAAGTCAATTTTCTTTGTTTCCTTACTACAAGTCTTTTATTTTTATCACATTTGTTTGACTGTTTGTTTGGTGTATTTGTATGTAGGAATGAGTGTAACACCAGATGACAACCTGTGAGAAAGAACCTGTTGATTCTCTCCTTCCATCATGTAGGCCCCAGGAATTAAACCCAGGTTGTCAGGCTTGATGGTAGGCATGTTTACCCCGAGAGCCATTCTGGCATTCCACAAGTTTCTTTTTTAACAGGGCATTTGAAGTAGAGAAATCCAAATCTAAATATGGATGAAGTACAGATTATACCTGTATTCCTAGGACTTCGAGGGCAGGAAAATCAGGAGGTCAAGGCTAGTCTGTGCTACCCAATACTCTCTGTAATCAAAATGACAACCAGGCTAGAACTGCATCCTTAAAACCACTTTGTTTACCCTCTTTCTGTCTCGTTGCTGTGGAGACACCTTCGAGGGCTGTTGAGAAAGCCTTGGCCCCTTCACATCGATTTCCTGTCACCAAAGCTATGAAATTGGAAACAGCTTTTCTAGTTTTGGCCTCACTTCCTCTTCAAGCGCGTGAGATGCTCACGGGGAAGTGGTGGTCCAGGTGAGGTGTCCTAACTGACCACTGTGGCTGCAGACTGCAGTGAAAACTACATTGTTGACCTTGATTTTTGTTGTTTGTTTGGTTTTTTCTTGCCTCCATGTTCTTAGTGCCGGTGTTAGAGGCACAGGCCACAATCCTCAGCTACACATTGATTCCTTTAGAAAGATATTCCAAAGTAAAACCTAGAGTGTAGGTAGAGTCACATCTTCAAATGTGGACCTTTTGTTGTAGGGGTCAGGGAAAGTGTCTCCTATTTAGTTAGACCAGGCTGGCCTCAAACTCCTGGGCTCAGCCTCTCAAGTAGCTGGGATACCACTATGCCTTGCTCCTGTGAGGGTTTCTAAGGAATTTAAGGGAAAGTTGATAAGCAGGCTTGGAACAGAACAGGAAGAATGGGGTGGGGGTATCCTGGAGAGACAGCTCAGTGGTAAAGGGCACTTGCGGAGGACCTGGGCTCAGTTCCCAGCACCATGTGGAGACTCTACTATCTGTAACCACTGGTCCAACCACTGGTCCTAAAACGTCATTTTTTTCATTTGACTTTCACAGAATTTGTTTTGCCTTTGACTTAGAATTTTCAAGGTATCTTTTCCTCTTATCAGTAAATCTAATTAGAAGTGGAACCAACATGCTGGTTGGTGGTGCCTGAAATCCCAGCACTTTCTACACAGCAGCAGGAGGATGGGAAGTTCTAGGCCATGCTAGGCTGTATGAGAGCTCTAGGCCTAACCCAGGCTGGCATGAGGCTCCTCTGCTCTCTCTCTCCTCTGCCCATCCTAAGTGTCTCAGCATGTTTAAGGGTCATTCCATGGTTTTGTTCTGAGTGTTTTATATTCTTGCCTTATTATTTCACAGTGAAAGTTGTCATTGGTTTTATAGAAAAAAATAGACTCATTAAGTTTCATTAAATGTATTTCTTTTGAAAAAAATATTTCTCTGAGAATTTCTTACAGTGTATTTTTATCACATATTCACTGCCCTCTGGCCCCTTCACAGCCACACAACTTCTCTCTGAAAAGAAAAGAAAGGGGGAGCACCCCTGGAACCCGTGGGGTCCTATTTGTGGTGGCTGATTCCCTGTCCTAGCAGCTAACTAACCTTTGTGAATAGCTTCTGGGCTAGGGGTGGGACCCTGCCCATTTCCCTCTTCCTGCCTGGATTCGGTCTGCGTGAGCACACAGTGTGTGAGTTCAGTCTGTGTGTGTGAGCTCACAGTGTGTGAGTTCAGGTCTGTGTGTGAGCTCACAGTGTGTGAGTTCAGGTCTGTGTGTGTGAGCTCACAGTGTGTGAGTTCAGGTCTGTGTGTGAGCTCACAGTGTGTGAGTTCAGGTCTGTGTGTGTGAGCTCACAGTGTGTGAGTTCAGTCTGTGTGTGTGAGCTCACAGTGTGTGAGTTCAGGTCTGTGTGTGTGAGCTCACAGTGTGTGAGTTCAGGTCTGTGTGTGAGCTCACAGTGTGTGAGTTCAGGTCTGTGTGTGTGTGAGCTCACAGTGTGTGAGTTCAGGTCTGTGTGTGTGAGCTCACAGTGTGTGAGTTCAGTCTGTGTGTGTGAGCTCACAGTGTGTGAGTTCAGGTCTGTGTGTGTGTGAGCTCACAGTGTGTGAGTTCAGTCTGTGTGTGTGAGCTCACAGTGTATGAGTTCAGTCTGTGTGAGTGAGCTCACGTGTGTGAGTTCAGTCTGTGTGTGTGAGCTCACAGTGTGTGAGTTCAGGTCTGTGTGTGAGCTCACAGTGTGTGAGTTCAGTCTGTGTGTGTGAGCTCACAGTGTGTGAGTTCAGTCTGTGTAAGTTTCCTAGTCCCTGTGAGTCCATGTGTGTCTGGCCTATTGTATCTACAAAATGATGTTTCATTAAAATCATTGACCACACGGGCTCTTATAGTCTTTCTGCCTCTCTTCTGAGCAGATCCCTGAACAGGAGGATAGGGTGAGAAACAGATATCCCATTCAGGGTGGAGTCCTCTAGCGTCACACTTGAGATTTATATTTAATCTTAAAAAAAAAAAAAAAAAACTTTTGTAAGCATTTTTAGAATAAAAGTCCATGCTGAAACATGTGTCTTCTCTTTGTGATCGGAGACTGTTTTTGAACTGATGAATTACCTCAAGGAAAGTGGTCTCATATGGGGACACTAGCAGCGTAGTCAACGTCCTTAGCAGCAAAAGCATGACTGGCTAGGAACACTGCTGCACATTGGAGCTTACCTTGAGGAAGGAATGTTTCTTCCTTGGGCTAATGCAGGCATGAGGTTGTCCCCTTTGAGGGTGACAGGGCTGGACTCCATGGTCTCTGTTTTTAAGTGACATCTTCTTTCCAGTCCAGTTTGAGGGATCTGAGCGACCTCCAAGCAAAGAGGAGACAGGGAGACCACAGCACTGGCAGAAGACGTTGAAGCCAACCCTGTCAGACCACAGCGACAGGGAGAAGGTGGACCCAGGCCTGGCCCTGGAAAAGCAGCCGTGAGTCTCCCTAGATGACTTTATCACAGCCTTGTGTGGGGTTTCTGGCCCATGTAGGAAAATCCCTTTTGTTTATGAATTTTTGCCTAGTGAAGCTTTTGAGCACAATGTGGTTATTCAAGATGGAAGGGCCTGTGTCCCAAGAAGTTTGCTTAAGCCTCCTTCCATACAAAGGGAAGCTTTTTTATTTAAAAATTATTGCTTTTTATTTTTATTTTATGAGTGTTTTGCCTGTGTCTGTGTGTGCATGTGAAGCAGTGTGAGGCTAGAAGAGGGTGTTGAATACCCTGGAACTGGAGCTGTGAGTGGTTGAGAGCCACCTGTGAATGCTGGGACTGAACCCAGGTCCTGTGTAAGAGCAGCAAGTGCTCCTAACCACTGAGCCATCCATCCCTCCAGGCCTAGTGGGAAATGTTCCAAAGGACATCACCCTCCTTGACTTGGTTGTATATGATTGAAAGGCTTTGAGACTGGGACCACTGGAGTCTGCACTGTGTCTGTTCTGCATATGAAGCAGGGTCTACTGAGGCTGTTGAATATCTTCAGAAGCTCTGTACAACCTATGCTTTAGTGGAGCGGTTAAGTGATGCTTACAATAGTTGTAAGCTCAGACTGGATCTGCATTGTGACACTGGATTTTTCTCTACCCGTGTGCAGTTGGTATCATGGCACCATTACCCGGGCCGAGGCTGAGAGCCGACTACAGCCCTGCAAAGAGGCTGGTTACCTGGTCCGAAACAGTGAGTCAGGCAACAGCAGGTACTCCATTGCATTGAAGTAAGTGTCCTCACCCATGGCACCCTTGTCTGAAGGCAAGGGTGTGTGCTAAAGAGTTTTTCCTCCCTGGGGGTAGATGGGCAGTCAAAATAGGTATAATTTGAAGGTGGGTCACAGGGGTATGTGTTGCCAAAAAAAAAAAACTCATTTATTTGGACAGCAGATGGTAAAACACTGTGATTAGAATTGATACTAGATAAAACCCCTGGTATCTATTTTTATTATCATTGGATATTGGTCAGTTTTAACCTTATATTCTCAGATCTAGGGCCTCTTAGAAGAGAAATAATTTCTGATTTAAAAAAAAATATGAAGCTCAGCAAGGTGGCACAGGCCTTTAATCCCAGGACTCAGGAGGCAGAGGTAGGTGGATCTCTGTGATTCAAGGCCAACCTAGTCTACAGAATGAACTCCAGGACAACCAGGACTATATGGAAAAACCCTGTCTCAGAAAACAAGACCAAAAAGAAAGTGCCAAGGCTGGAGAAATAACTCAATAGTTAAAAGCACTGGTTGTTCTTCTAGAGGACCAGGATTCAATTCCTAGCAACTACATGGTGGCTTACAACCATCTTTAACTATAGTTCCCAGTAATCCAGTGCCCTCTCCAGCCTCTGTAGGCACCAGACATGCACACAGTACACTGACATATATGTAGACAAAACACCCATAACATATAAAATAAATAATAATAATTTAAAAAATAGTTTTCTGGGGTACAGTTCTTGTCTAGCACAAAAAGCCCTAAGTTTGTTCAACAACAGTACAAAAAAAAAAAAAAAGTCAATTTAAAAAAAAAACAGTGCAGTTCAATCTCTTCTGTGTGGTTTTCTTTTTTAAGATTTAAAAAGAATTTATGCTAACAAGTGTTTGCCTTCAGGTATGTATGTGTAGCATGACCCATAGAAGCCGTAAGAGGGCATTGGATCCCCTGGAACTGGGATTACAGACAGTTGTAAGCCTCCATATGGGTGCTGGGAACTGAACCCAGGTCCTCTACAAGATCAGTAAGTGCTATTAACACACACAACACATGAATTCTTTCTTTCTTTTTCTTCTTTTTTTTTTTTTTTTTTTTTTTTGAGCCAGCATCTCTTTATGTAGCCCTGGCTGCTCCTGGAACCTGATATCAAGGCTGGCTTCAACCTCGCTGAGATCCTCCTGAGTACTAGGATTAAAGGTTATGAGCCACTATGCCTGACACTGCTTTTCTCTTTTGTACCCCAGGTTTATCTAGAACTTACTGATCTCCTGTCTCAGCATCCCCAGTGAGAGAATTACAGGCATGTGCCAACACACTCAGATTCAGTCATTTTTCTTTTATTCCCTAGTATCAGGAGCCTTAATGAATATTGAATCCTTGATTGTTGAAATGCCAGCTGCATTTGATTAGCCTCTTCTGGTGAAGAAAGAAATGCTAAGTTGCCTGTTGCACAGGCTATGTGATTGTGCACAGAAAACTCACTTTTGCCTGGTGGGCTTGGCAGAACATGTCTCATGGAAATTCTCATTGCTCTGTGAACTCAGTGGTACTCTATTGGAGGATCGTTCTCAAGAGCCCTAACAGCACTTCCTTCCTGAGGAAGCTGAGCCCTGCAGCTGAAACAATCAGACTGGGGAGGAGGAGGGGGGACACAAGAGCAATATGGCACAGAACATGGGATAGGCCCACAGACAATACTAGGAACAGCCACTGTGCTCCCAAGATCGGTATTTGGGGATTAAATCTTTGAGCTGTCAGTGCCCGTGTCGTGTGGAACCAGGACTGGTCTTTCCTCATGGGAGCGGGGCCAATGGACAGTTATTGTTGTTATGATTATTAATATGTTCCTTTGGGGAAAAATAAAGGAGATGAAGCCTTGCATATCTTTTTAGCAGTGGAGAGGGAGTTGGACATGAACTGTACAGTGGCGGCGGCAGGCTGGGCTTATTCACTTGTCAAATAAGAGGGGGTTTATTTGGCTTTTTCCCTCCAGTATTGACCACTGCTGTTAATAACAATAAACAAGTTGAGGTGTCAGGCTTTTAGGCTTAGAAATGTCCAAACACTCCATCAATTGTTGGATGCTTTTTTGTGTATGTGGGACAATTGCAAGACAAGAAGGGGCTGTCCACCTGTTGTGGATCTGGCTGGGGTGCCTTTCCAGTGGAGGCTCTGCTCACTCATTCATGTTTTCTTGTTTTTCTCCTCCAGGACTAGTCAAGGGTGTGTCCACATTATAGTGGCTCAGACAAAGGACAACAAATACACACTGGATCAGACAAGTGCTGTGTTTGACAGCATCCCTGAAGTGGTACACTATTATTCCAGTGCAAAGCTGCCTTTCAAAGGGGCAGAACACATGACCCTACTCCACCCTGTGCACAAACTTCACTGAAGTCTAGCCAACAAGAGCCCAGGCACCTTCCAGGGCACTGGCTCCCACCCAGCATCACGTGGACAGGACTCTCTGCTGCTGCAGACTGGGAGTTGGCGCCTAGAAGTCAAGCAGTCTTTGCTCTTAAATCCAGGACACTGATCTGTTTTCTCTTTCTGGCCAATAGCTGTGCTGTAAGAAGTATCTAGCGCCTGTCTGTTGCCTTTGCCCTTGGAGTAGGAGTTTGTCTGTTTGGGGGAGGTGTGGCTTTCAGAAGCACTGTCTCAGCGCTATGCTCCCTGGAGTCCCTGAACAACAGAAGCCCTGGGCCTTTAGTGGCCGGCCTCACAGGAAGTGGATGGACAGTGGAAACTCGGAACAATGGACAGGAAAGCTGTCTTTCTCCATGTCCTGATGCAGCTGTGGTCTTCAAACATATTCACAGTTTAAGAACTGTGCAAGAGGATTATTTGGCTGGTTGGCCTTCCTAAGAAAAGTATTTGCTTTCTCGCTCTCTGTGGACATCCATTTTCAGCAAAAATTGGATGGAAGATCCCAGATTAAAATGACACCAAGATAATCAAGTAGTGACATCCTTTGTGAAATCCTGATTATTATTAAGTGTGCTCCAAAGATCTGGTTTCTGATTTTAAAAAAGCAAAACAAAAAAAAAAAACCTCTTCAGAGCTCAGCAACTGCTTTGTTATTAGATGATTATGTAATTCAGATCTTTTGTTTTCTCTTTGTGCATTTCAGTTGCACAGAATCATCTTTAAGTTTTCTTTCTAAAATTAGATTTTTAGTAATTTTTTTTTACAACAAAATTGGGATCCGGTTGTGTGAACTGAGTCACTGTGTCTGTGAAGATTTCCCCCTATGTGCAGAACAAACCTATTGGTGCCTACAGAAGCATTTGGAGAGGACCAAACTTGTCTCTGCTTCTCTCTACTACATCATTGTATTTTTATCCTTGTGATTGCTCTATTGTGGAAAATCCCACCAGAGTGGCATGCCATGAGTGGGCAAGTGGGGAATAGGGTGGACCAGAACTGATCAACATTTGTAAACTCAGGCTTATAAGCTAGGTCTCAAGACTGTTCCCAAGGCAATGCACTGAGCACCCTCAGTGGGAAGTAAAAACCTTTGTAACTTCTTTCAGATACACAAGAAATATTAACCTGGCCAGACTCTTGGGAAAACACAGCTTTCTACCTATCACCCACCAAAGCTCCTGTTTCAGTAAAGATGTTAGCCAAAGAGTTCTGTGATTTTCTTTTTGTCTTAAGAAGTGGAAAGGGCTTTTCCTAAGTGGAGTGCAGTGTCTGCACAAGGCTGTTCCCACAAAGCTGATGCTTGCATGTAGTGTAGGGTGTTCATCTTAAATTTTCAGTAGCTAGAGTTCCAATTTCATTCAGCAAATGTTTATTATCATTTATCATCTTGTATATGTGAATTGCTCACGGTGCCGAACCTATTTTTAGCTCACTGTTAGAGCCGCAAAGACTTATTTTTTGCTTAACATTCCTTACTCTTCAAAAAAAATTGAGTTGTCTTTAATAAACAGTAAGAGCGTTGTACAATGTTTCTGTGTGTGGAAGGATTTGGGTCCACACCCAGTGATGCTGATGAATGCAGGCTGGACATGGCAGTGTCTCCTGGGCTCTGCCCAGGTGTTCTCCCTCCCTCCCTCCCTCCGTGTTTGCTCTTCGGGATTGGAAGTGGAGGAGAGGGAGTTTATATACAGCCCAGTCTTCACGGTGCAAGGAGAGGCTGGAAAAGGCAGACATATTGTAGAGTAGTAGAGGGCCAATGAGGAAACCGAGTTAAGGCTGCTATTTTCTTCTTAGGTTGTGACAGAAGCTGACGGAAGCCCGGGAGTTCTCAGCTGGGCTGTGGCCTACAGTACCCTATGTTCTAAAAACAATTAGGCTCGACAGAGTGTCCTCATGCTCCCTGCCAGCCCGGGACAGTTGCTCTGAGACTTAAGCTGAGCTCCAAACCCTTGGGCTTCCTTCCTTTTTCTCCTGATATAGCATTTCCCTGCTGTCTTCATTCCTTTGAGCTGATTGTGTCTCCCAGAAATTTTTTTCTGGAAAGATTGTCTTTTGGTAAACCCTCAGGATGCCTTGAGGTAAACATCTATAGATCTGTCTATTTTTGCTCCTTTAGAATATATATATATATGTGTGTGTGTGTGTGTGTGTGTGTGTGTGTTTGCAAAAGCTGCTCTGTTCCAGGGCATTGACTTAGAGAGAACCCAGGGGCCCATGTCATCCAGTCAGCTACTTTGGAGGTGGAGTCAAGAGTTCAAAACTAACCCAGGCAACAGAGTGAGAGGGTCTCCGTGAAGAAAACAGAAAGACAAATGACATTTCTATTTCCAGGGATACCACAGTGGTTTCAATCAGGATATATTTTAACCCCGGGTCTGCATATTAAGTAGGAGTTGGCACAGGCCGGGGGATGCTGGAGAGGAAGGGGTGGGAGGCTCTGGAGTTTGAGATCATTCCTGGGTTTCACTTTAGGGCTGGAGAAAAGGCTCAGAGATTGAAAGCATTCGCTGCTCTTGGCAGAAGACTTTTGTTCAGTTCCCAGCACACACATACCGCCCAGTTCCAGGGGATCTGCTGACCCCTTAAGGCCTCTGAGGGCACCAAGCATGTACATAGTGCACATACATACAAACAAAACACACACATAAACTCTTTTTAAAACTTGAAAAATAGGAATGAAGTAACAGGGATTTTAGAGTGTACTCACAAAGGCAAGGGATGATAAATGCACAAGGGTTCTTTCAGGCTATTGAGAGTGCTTTTACTCCGGGCCCTTTAAAGTCTCTTCTCCTGCTGTATTGAAGTTGGGTGGCTGGCCTCTGCCACAGGGAGGGGAGCTGGGCAGAGAACCTGTACAGAAAGCCTGTGATTCTCAAAGCTGGTCCCGCTATAATAGCCTTGTTTGTTATTTGGGTTATTTTCCAGTGTTAACCACTCAATGGCTAGCCTTCGTTATTGGATAATTTAATTCAGAGAACAACTGTGAGATCTTCTTTAGTTGCTTGTTTACCTGAGTCTATCCCTTTTGCTGAAATGTCCTTTTAGTTACAAGCTAATGCCTTTTTTTATTTTCCTTGCCACTGTCAAGAAGAAACGAGTGCATTCCAGTTACCAGGCTCAAATGCCACCATCTGAAAGGCAACCAGCTCTGGAAGTACGACCCAGTGAAATTAACCCTGCAGCATGTGCCTGGATAAAGCCAGGGAACAGGACAGCCAGGTGCCCAGCATTAGAGACTGCACTGGAAGCCGGTCCCAGCAGTGGCTTCTTCGAAATGTCAACCTTCCAGAAATATTCTGAGACCAAATTTACAACAGGAAAAAAAAAAAAAAAAAAAAAAAAA
>PVIH01006027.1:0-116205 GCA_004025045.1 Sigmodon hispidus
GATCCTCAATTCTATTCCATTGGTCCACAAGTCTGTTTTTATGCCAGTACCAGGCTGTTTTTATTACTGTAGCTCTATAGTATAGCTTGAAGTCAGGGATGGTGATACCTCCTGAGGTTCTTTTGTTGAGTAAAATTGTTTTGGCAATCCTGGCTTTCCTGTTGTTCCAAATGAAATTGAGTATTGTTCTTTCAAGGTCAAAAAAATATTGTGTTGGGATTTTGATAGGCAGTCATACATAGCATGTTCTTATAGGCACACACACAAGTAATAATAATACATATATTTTAAGTGGTGACTAACTTCATTTTCTCTGCAGTCAGGACACAATTTATTCAGTCTCTTCTCTAATCTTGGTATCTATATCATTTAATGAATTATTCTCAAAATTAAATTTTATAAAATTGTAATTGTAAGCCCATTAATAAAAATATAAAAGACAAAATCCATTAGTCACTATGCTTGGAATCACAAGCTGATCATCAGCTCATGAGAACTCTTCTCTTGACTGTGAGGAGTGGTGAGAACAGGAAATGTATGGAGCAGGTCAAAGACAGATGAGTAGAGACAGTCAACGGTGCTTTCCATGGCTGAGCCAAAATGGCTGTTCTGTTGCTTTTTTTGTCATCTCAGTTTCACCTCCCTCAGTAGTTGTAGCAAAAAAAATAAAATAAAATAAATCGAACAAAGCAGGGACCTGTTGGGGTCATATGATGTCAACTTAAAAGAAGCTTTATAGCACATGATCCAAAACTTCTATTTCATAAATGATGAAATGAAGGCACAGGCAGGTGAGGGACATGTCTAAGGCTATAAAAAGAGCAAGGATTAAGTTACCTCATGAAGGACTATACTAGTTTCCTATTACTGATGTAATAAGTTACCATAAACTTAGAGGTTTAAAGCCACGTTATAATGTTGTCATTCAGAGATCTGATACAGATCTGACTTGGGAAAAAAAAAAAAAAAAAAGATACTCTTGTGACTGGTTCCATTTTAAAAACTGAAAACAATCCATTTACTTTCTCGTTTCAGCTCCTAGGGTTTCCCTATGTTCCTTAGCTTGTGTCATCTTCCTTAATCTCTAAATCTGATAATGTTGCGTTTTTCTTGACAATTCTTTAATCATAATCCAAATTCAGCTGGAAGTAGTTTTCTGCCTTTAAGGCCTCACACGACTGGAATGGATCTAAGGTTTTAATCGTTTTGACACCTAAAATACCATATGCACAGGTTGATGGAGATGCAGACATGAACATCTTTGAGCTGAGGCAGGGGCTGTTTTGTCTGTCACAGATAGAAGAGAAAAAAACATGATAATAATGTGTCTGCTGAGAAAAAAATAATTGTGGACACCTGTCACAAGCCCCCTGGATTCAGTCTCTGAGATAAAAGCTTCTATGTTAGACACAAGCTCTCATAACCAGCTTTTTTGGAGGATGGGAGGGAAGGAAGCAGAAATACTTAGAAGGAGGAAGGGGCGCGTCACAGCCGCCATGCATCCCATAGAGATCTCTGAAGTAGAATTGTGGCTCTGCCTTTGAGCTCTGCTCCCTTTGATTGCTCTGACCACATCAAGCAGTCACAAAATGTGACTGTCCTTATTGAGGAAGAGTATAACCCATTGGCTCTCTTCTACACACACTTCCATCTGCTAAGGCAATGGGTCCTTTATTCAAGCAGAAGGGTCAAAGCAAGCTGCTCCAATAAAACCCATTGCTGAGCTTTTCTGTGTGAAAAGAAAAGAAAGAATTGGCTATGGTCTATTTGGAATGAAACAGTTGGAAGAAAACACAGACTGGTCGTAGGAGTAGAGCTTAGAGCAGAGAATGAACCCAGTATTTCATCTATATTTTAAGGTTAGACAAGACAGAGTTTAGAAGAAGGGTAGAATTTTATTAATATTGCATGAAAACTTCAGCAAAACTGGGCAAGGAAAACATGGGGACAGAAGAAGATCAATGGTGTTGGCTCCATTATTAAAAACACAGATGATGAATTATTGGAGTAAGATCCAAAGCTAAGTTGGAAATCCAAACTACAACAGAGAAGATGCTGTTGGCAGAGGCAGGGCAGGCAGTTGTGATGGGAACTTAGGGACCCGACAGCTTCTCAATTGAGTTGAAAGCTGGGTCAGCCAGGGAAGTGGGTGGAACACTGATGAGAAATCCTGTTTCAATAGAACTAAAGGCAAGAACTTAATCACCAAGAAAAGGACATTTCTATTATTAATAGATTAAGGAGCAAGCCATGGTGTTGTATCATCTGGCTCATGAATGCATTTGGCCCAAGTCCAAGGCTGATCCTGGCATGGGAGTGAGAGATCCAAGGGTCAGAAAGATGTGTGGCAGAGCCATATGCTCACTCCAGGGGAGGTACTCTCACAGTGTCTCGGGCTGACCTCGGTGCTCAATTTAACTGACTTGAGTCTGTGCTCAGTGTGGCAGGGCAAAGACTGATTTGTTTCCACCCTTGCACCCACAGGGCTCTCACTCCCTCAGGTCAGTGCTAAGCCCATCATCCGCATACAAGTAGCTCTGCATTTGCCCAGACAGACTTCATGGAACACTCACCTCCACCTTTCCACACATCCAGACCACGAAGTCAGAAAATGATATTTACCAGAGACTTGTGGAAGCCAGAGAGAAAGCTCAGTTGAGAAACATGATTACCACTCAAGCCCCATAACCTAAGTTCAGAAGCCACATAAAGCCACATGCACATCTGTAATCCCAGTGGGCAGGAGACCCACCCTGAAGCCAGCTGACCAACTAGCAAGCAGCACACTGTAAAGTGGAAGAACAAGAGAGACTTTGCCTTAAAAAAAAAAAAAAAGTGGGAAGTGAGAACCAATTTCTGAAAGTTGGTCCCTAACTTCTACATGTGCTGTTGCACATATGCACCCACATTTACAATCACATACACATCACATTCTACAAACACACACACACACACACACACACACACACACACACATACACACACCATATGCACATAAAAACAGAGAAAAAGAAAGAACATAATGAACGTCCAGCCAAGTACTGCAGCCATGCGTATGCCAGCAATCCCAACACTCAGGAGCCAGAGACAGGTGAGTTATTAGTTCAAGGTCAGAGCAATCTACAAAGTGAAATTCTATTTCAAAAACAACTAGTTATTATTATTATCATTATTTTTTTAAAGGAGAGAGTTTCAACATCTTCTCAGAGAACGTATAGACATTATACTGGGTGAAGCATGCTTGGTAACACAATGAGTTAGATTCCCCTACACGCCTTGATTCGAATGACATCAGCAAAGCAAGGAATTTCACACATGCAAATGTCAGTAAAACCGCTCATGGCACCTGTGATTCACATTTTACCAAATACTTCCACTTACATTTTCCTCAGAATTTCATGACTCTGATGGGTGGGAGTGAGTATCATCTCTTATATTCAAGTAAAGAAATCAAGACTCTCAAACATAAATTCCTAATGCTGCAAAGTGAGAGTCTGACCTAGCTCCCAGACCCTGAGAATGTAAGCTGCCTCTAGCTCATTATTAAGATAAAGTCCTTAGAGAAAAAAGCTTAGCATAGCAGTGCTGGAAATTTAGGAGAAGGAGCAACAGGAAGACAGAGAAAACCCAGTAGGAGATGCTCTGAACTGTGCATTTGTTGCAGGTCACACTGAGATTGCTGCGTTTAACCCTTTCTACGTCTGACTTGTTATTGTCAGCTCTCAGAAGCACTCTCATACCTTTATCTCACTTGATCAGCTCAGCAACCCTGCCAGGAAGGTGTAGGGCAGTTAAGAAAATAAAAGCCGAAGTAACCATATGATTCACCCAAGAGCACATAGGCGTTGGATAGCAGAATCATGGCTGGGACCTAACTTTGAGAGCACTTGCATTTGGAATGGATGGGGCAGTAACGAATTCTCTAGGCAGACAGGAAGGAGCAGTTTATTAAAAGAGTATTAACTTATTCATAATAGCAAGAACCTGGAAACAACCTAGATGTCCCTCAACTGAAGAATGGATTAACAAACTGTGGTCCATCTACACAATGGAGTACTACTCAGCAGTAAGAAAAAAATGATATCCTAAAATTCGCAAGCAAATAGATAGAATTGGAAAATATCCTCCTGAGTGAGGTATCACAAACCCAGAAAGATAAGCAGGGGTTGTACACACCCATTAGTGGACTTAAAAAAAAAAAAGTAAAGAACACCCAAGCTGCAAAGCATGGGATCTGAAAATAATTATATTTAATACAGTCTTCTGCTGTTCATTTGATCTCAACTCTATTCATTCTACACAATGGCATTGTTACATATGTTTTGTTTTTCCTCGTCATTCTTTTATTTATTTTTTTTTAGAAAATAAAGTTCTTTTTGCCATGTAAAATACAATAAACACTCTCTGCTTAATCTCCTCAAAAAGAGAGTATGCAACATTAATATGAAAGCATAAATGGTCAAAAGTGATCAAAATTTGATATAGCCTGCAATGAAGAAGGATTCAGGTCATAGGCATCAAAACAATGGCATAAGAGTATGACAGAGTTGTGGGGATACAGAACCCACTGGAAAGAACAGGAAGGCTCAGGAAGAAAATAATGAATGCATATCTGGAAATTTGGCACAGTATAGGATGATTATAAATAAGTGTGAAAGATATGGAGCATTTGATCCACAATGTCCCAAAACAGCTAAATTCCAGGAAAAGAAAAGGAAAGGCTATGGTGGTTTTTGTTTTTTGTTTTTTTTTGTTTTTTGGTTTTTGGTTTTTTTTTGGTTCTAAGATAGTATAATAAAATTCAGGACAGTATTTTTATATCAGGTCATCAGGAATTTTATTTGTATGTTTCATATATTTTAGAGAAAAGAGAAGTTTTATTACTATATGGGTTATTGAGTTTTGTTTTGGGTTTTGTTTTTTTAGCTATCCTAAGATGTTTTGCTTTTTTATATAAAGTTTGATATTGATTTTCAAAAATCAATTAAAAAGAAAAAACAAGCACAAACAGAAAGGATGGATAGCATGGTGTCAAAATTTAAGTTTTCTGCAGTGCCCTAGACAGCATGAGCAACATTCAAGGACAGGTGATGGAAAGATTGAAAGAGCAGGCAGCTGCATGAAAAGGTGCCCTGCTCTGTCATCTGTTGGTGAAATGCCAGGAAAAGCAGACCGGTGCCATTTCACACCACTCTCATTATCAGAAATCCAGAGATCTGATGATGCCAAGAAGGTATCATCATCCAGAAGGGATTTCCAATTGTTTCTAAGATCTCCTAGAAGTGAAGAGACGCATGCCCTAACACAACTAAATTTATGCCTAGAATAGATATTGTTATATACTTGCAATGTGTTTATTTATTGTGTTTATTGTGACATCTTTGTAATATCAAAATCAGAGAAAACCTGAACATTCATTAACAGGGCAATGAAGAAACAGTGGGTACCACAGAAGTGAACATTAGTGAGTTGCACACACGTATGTGCAAAAGTGGCCTTTGAAAATCTAAACAGAGTCTCTAAAAAATGGAACCATATGGAGGTGGAGAAGGGCAGGCCAAAGGTAGTTCCCTTGCATTTGCACGTATAAGATCCTAGATTTCATCTTCATCACTGAAAAACATAGATAAGTAGATAGATAGATAGATAGATAGATAGATAGATAGATAGATAGATAGAAAAAATAAATAAATAGTAGGTAGGTAGATAATAAAACATCTTAACATGCCATTTACATTCATATATAAAACAATGTCATTGAATACATTTCAGGCAAGCTCAGTGAAAACATAAACACACAGAATAATACCAACAAGTTCAGGAGAATGTTTTTCAGAAACAAAGTAAAATGACTCATGGAAAATAATTCAAATATATGTGTAGTGTTTTGTTTGTTTAATTAAAAAAGTAAAACAAATTTAGCACTGTGTGTATAATAGCGTGAATGGTTCAGGAAAAGGGGAAACAAAAGGGAAAGTTAGTGATCATCAGCCTCTTCCCTGAAGGAAATGAAAAGACAACAAGGAACAAGAGCCTGCCAGGCAACAGGGCAAGCAGCGTGGGAATTATTGAAGGCTTTGGATTGACAGTGAATTGAATGCAAAAACACATACTTGGGAGTTTTGCTCTTTTCCTTACCTGGGGATATGTGGTGTGGTGTTATCCTACAGTACTGCGAACACCCAGTAGCCACAACTCTCTCCATCAGAAATGACCATAATGTACAGCATGACTGAGGTACCATTTTCAGTAGGTAAGATATGTTCATCTTCTAATACTTTCAGCTTATCACAATGCAACTCCATCATTCATAAAGAAGCATTCATACTGAAAAAAAAAATGATCTCAAGTAAAATCTTGGATCAATATCCTTAGAGATACAGTGTGTTGGAAGAGAGGGACCAGCAAGAGGTCTATATGAGTTTTAATGCCATCTAAGGCACTATGCTATAATTTGACCTGGTTTCACTCCCTACGGTATGGACTGGAGATGATAACAGCAATCCTGCCATGCTAGTGTTGGTACCAAATTAAATAATAAATGTGGAAGGACTTTGCAGCTCAGCAAGACTGGAGGACCTGCCATTTCTCATCCTCTTCTTGTTCCTTTCCAAGAGCACTCACTGAGCACCGCGCATCCAACATAGCAAGGCTGTGCTCACAAGAGTCCCACCGTGCCCAGTGACAGAGCTTCCCTACCAAATAACTCCACACTCAAATTAGACTCCAGTGAGTTCATCATAGATAATGTAATTATAAGAAGCAGAAAATAAATTGATAGTGCTTAGCTTCTTGTTTTTTAAGAGGAAGCAGGGAGAGAAAAAAATGCAGCATGTGAGAAAGATTATCCTCTATGGAAACAACCAGCACCACCCCTGCCACTTGGCCTATATTCAAATTCACCCCAAGGAACACTAGTATGCCTCTGATGTGCTGGGTAGCTATAAAGCATTTTATAGCTTTGTCCTAATGCAGGGGTATCTGTGGTCTCCAACAGATGTGTCCATGTTTCTATCTTCCTAAAAAAATAATGTGGAGAATGGAACCATTGCACCTTTCTTTCCTCTCATCTCATTTCTGTGGGCATGCTATATGTATGTGTGGGTGCACATGCATGTGGAGGATAGAAGTCAACCTGGCTTATCATTCCTCTGGTGCCATCCACCTTGATTTCTGAGGCAAAGGTTTCTACTGACACGGAGTTTGCTGAATAGGTTGGGTTGCCTGACCAGGGAACCCCAGTAAGCCTCAGCACACATCTTCACACCCAACTTTGTAGATGGGTGCTTGACATCAAACTTGTGTACTCATGAAGGTACACTCTGTACCAACTGAGCTATCTCTCCAGCCCCACTGAGAATTCTCTGTTCCCAGACCCTTCTGTGCCCAGCTGAGGTACCAAGCAGTAGGTGTACAGCAGAGAACCAAAGAGATCAGCAGGGAGATTAAGGTGGAGACACTGCCTTTTCTTCAGAGGTTCTATCTTGTTGCTGTGAAAAAATAAAAAAGAGAGATCTGCAGAGAAGAAAGAAGGAAAAGGGAGGGGAGAGGAAGTGGAAAGGATAGAAGAGAGATGAGGAGAGGTGAGGGAGACCAAAGAAGAGGAGCCCGAAAGAGAGATGAAAATTCTTAAGCTGAAGCAGAGGAAAAATGGTAAGAAAATAGGAGAGAAACTACCATTTATTTAGATGAGAAAATTACCTGTAATTTCCAGTCAACACACCTAATAATACTCTCTCTATGAGTTTATGATTTCATTTGCCTGAGAATAGGAGAGAATAAAATTTTTCCGAGATCACGAACAGTAATGAAACAAAAAAAAGCTCCAAATTGAAGCCACTTTCTTCTGGTGAAAGTGTTCTCCAAAGACATCAGAGGTCCTTCCAAGTGTTAGATCCAGCAAAGGCAGAGGGACCATGAACCTGCCCTGTTCATTGTGTTCCCTTAAGGGACCCTTTGTTTTTATGGTACTGTACATAAGCAAGAAGACCCAATCTAAGACATGGCCTCACATTTACATGCTTTCTAAAGTAACTACATGTTTAGAAGATACCTATAAGATAAATATCATTTGATATGATCTATGAAGAAAATGTACACATTGCTATGTAGCTGAGACCCTTTCAGTGAAAGTGTCTGTCCTGTGTCACATTGCCAGGTAGAGAGCATAGCTCTGTCACTATTCACAAATCTGCAGGTGGAGGACATGCATCTGGAAAAAGACAGATAAGAAAGGGTTGCTGGGGTCCTGAAACATAAGTAAGGATGCAGGAGAATTTGGGATGCAGCTGAGATCTATTGAGAGCTGTGAAATACCTTCTTAAGATGGAGTAATCCTAAAGTCTTTGGTACAGCTATTTCTCCCTAGCTGTGCCAAGTGGTCTCTTCCCTTGGGGATAAAATAGTGAGTCTTTGGAGAAAGGAAGCCAGTGGGTCTTGGTTAAAGCATGTCCATTGTGAGGGATGTTCCACACCTGGCTTTGACCCCAGACTCTCCAGCCCCTCCCTGATTAAGCCTTTCCATCTCCAGTCTTCCAGCTCTCTTCCTACATTTTCTCTATGTCTACTAACCATTGTTCCCTTCATGACCCCCACCAAGGCCATTATGTGATCTCCACCAGTGTTCCGAGTTAAACACATAAACAATTTGACTCTAGAATGTATATGAAAGAGAGAACAGATGGCATTTATCTTTCCAGACCTGTTACTTTAAAGTAGGATTTTTTTCTAGTTCTGTCCACTTACCTACAAATTCATTGTTTCATTACTATTTACAACTAGTAATATTCCCTTATGTATATGTATCACATTATTCTTTAGGATGGACACCTTCCATATTTCATTTTGAGATTTTTCTCTGGCTTGAGCTTGTATAGACCCTGTGTATGCATCACAATGTCTGCGAGTTCACATGTGCATCAGCTCTGTTCTGTATAAAGATACTGTTTCTTTTCAATCATCTAATACCTCAGGCTCTCACAGTCTTTCTGCCTCCCCTTCTACATAGATCTCTGAGCTATGAGCATAGGGACCATCCCATTTTGGGCTAAGTGCTTCAAAGTTCCTTATTCTCTCCACATTGCCCAGTTTGTGGATTTCTATGTTAACCACCATCTACTGCAAGAAAAAGCTTCTCTGATGAGGGTTGAGCTATATACTGATCTGCAAATTTCACATTTTTTCTTATGCATTCATCTTTTAATGGATATCTAGGTCTATACATTCCCTAGCTATTGTGAATAGAGTGGTTGTAAATGACCTTCTACAGCAGGGTAGCATCTCTTGGGTACCTTCTCTAAGCTAGTAAAGCTGGGCCTTCTGGCAGTTCTATTTCTAACTCCTTGGGAAACCTCCAGGCTGAGTTCCAATGTGACTACACTGGTTTACACTACCACTGACAGTGTAGAAAGGTTCCCCTTTTACTTTTCCATGTACTTGACAGTCATATTCCTGGTGATGACCATTCTGACTGGGGTGAAATGGAATCTTAAAAGAGTTTTAATCTGCATTTTCGTGATGATTAAGAAAGTTGAACACATTTTTAAAGTATTTCCTAGCCACTTGTTATTTTTTTCTTTTGAAAATTTTCTTCAGAGTCATAGAGAAAATAATTCAAATATTTGATATGAAGACACAAAAGACTAGGGATAGGAAAGGCAATTCTGAACCAAAATGATCCTATCAGTGTTATTGCCAACCACACATTATGCTATGGAACCTAGTAATAAAAAATAGCATGATTCTGGCACCAAAACAGACACTTAGATCAGTGGAGTAGAATTGAAGACCCATATGTAACTCCATACAACAGTACTTACCTGAATTCTTTTACCAAGACTGCAAAAATATACATTAAACAAAAGATAACATCTTCAATAAATGGTGCTGGGGTAGATGGATTCCAACAAGCAGAAAGATTAGCGTAGAATTCTCTTTCTTCACAAACTTAACTACAAGTGGACCAAGGCCCTCTGTAAAAAGGAAAAAGTAGGGAATGTGCTTCTACATACACACACAGGTAAGGGCTTTTCACAGCGAGTGGGGAAGAGCATCAACAGATTGGGTCTCAGGAAACTAAAAGGCTTCTGTTCAATGAAGAAAATTGTGAATCAAATAAATAAGAAGCCCACAGAATGGGAAGAAATCTTTGTTAGTCATTTATCCAATAGAAGGTTAAGATTCAGAATATATAAAGTGCTCAAAGTGTTTAACAAAGACAATATCTTACTATGTAGCCCTGGTTAGCCTGGAGCTCACTATGTAGACCAGGCTAGCTTCAACCTTGTAGTGATCCTACTTTCTCTGCCTCCCAAGTGGTGGGATTGCAGGCATGTGCCTCCATAATATGCTGGGTTTTCTGTAGCACCTAGAAGATAGAAGAGCTCCCTGAAGGCAGGAAGCCTACATTCTAAGAGTTCCTCCCAGTGAACTGAAGTGATACAGAGAAAACACTGAAGAGCTTCTTAGACAAATTCCTACCATCCATAGAGGTTCCAATTCAGGAGGTGGAAATGGAACAGAAATATCCCTTTGGGGAAATTTTCCAATTGCTTCTAATGCAGATGATCTTGAGAATGGGGTACCTAAATTCCTGCAAGATGAGGTCTGGAGTATTCTCTTCAGACGACAGAGCCCAGGAGGGCATCTGGCACACTTATTCACCTTGGAACAGTCCTACAGATACACTGTGTGCTGTTGAGAAAGGCCACTGTATCCTCATGCATCATAAGGATGGGCAGTGCTGTTGAGTCATGGTCACTAGAGTGATTGAACTACAGAGTGCCCAGGCCTATTCTTTAGCATTCTTTAAGCAAAGGCCCAGCTCCAACCTCTGCCATCCTCTTTGTTAGAGAGACTATGCTGCTGTAGGGAACACTGCAATGGAGTTCAGCTAGTCAACAAGGTGGGGCTTGTCATTCAGTGGCTGTGTGGATGAGCCAGCCGAAGCTTAAAGAAAGTCACTGTTACCCCATCTAGACTTTGTCATCAGGGCATCTTCCAAAGTACAGATTCTAAGAAAAACCTGGTTTGTTTTGATTTATTTCTGCTGCAAACTCCAGGGAAATGTACAGTAAGAAGATGGCATCATTTTAAAGGTCCCCAGATAGCTCTTTCCACAGACCTGGCCCATGGAAAATCTTCCTCAGAGTCCCTAGGAATTTGAAGAAGGAAACAAAATTGGAGTTAATTAAGTGCATAATTACTGTTGAATGTGGCAGGCGTACTTCTTTTCAAGCAGGTTGATGGTGCAGGAGGGTGATGTGTTTGTGATTGCTGCTTATGTCTTCAGTAAACTGAAACCCTATCTCGGGGCTAGGGTTTTACTGGGAGAATGTCTTTGTAGATTTAAGGAGTAGGCTACAGTGGATTTCAGAGGGCAGTCTCTATAATGTCCCTCTAGGTTACCCATGTTAACCAAACTGGGGTCAAACCTGAATTCAGTGCTCTGTCAGCACAGCTTCTTTCTCAGCCACATCCTTAGCAAACCACATCAATTTAACCCAATGCTTAATTCTTCTCTGCTCTCCCCACCTTTTCTGTCCTTTCTGTTTGGACCTGCTTGCCGTTGTTACATACTGTCTTAATGTTTTATACATCTTTAGACATTCTAGCATCCATTTCAAGCTTTGAACTCTGCGAACTATAGTTTCAGGCCTAATCTTTACAAACATTATACAGAGTTCCATGTACTCTTTGTAGGCAACCCCAGCTAAAATTCCAATGATGCAGGAAGTATAACTCATTAGTAGTATGTCCCAGTGTGGCTGGTTATGTCCATATTCCTCACCTGTCTGTGCTAATAAATGAAAACACACTCTCCAATAGTCAATTGTTATGGGTGGTATACTGGTCTGCTTCAGGGCTACGAGCCTTGTGGATTTAGGCTACTTTTCCTCACTGAAGGCCCTCTCTCACAATGCTTGCACAGTGCTGAGGAGCAGATAAGACAAAACACAGCCACTCTGTAGGATCTAGCTAACTTCCCAAGTGAGTTAACAACACAGCCCCTTCCAGAGACTCTGCTTCCTGTCTTTGGGTCTGATGGCCATTAGTCCTTAGCTATCTCCCATCATATTGTTACTGTGAAATGTACTCACAGGTTGGCCAGGCAGCCTCCGTAGGATGGAGGACAGGAGGAAGAGGTCTTTTATCTCCTGAAATGTTTCAATAGTTCCAGCCATGGTTATGGTTTATGACTATGGGGAGTTTATGCTTGTCTGTTTGTTTGTTTTTTGAAAGATTCTATCTAGATTCCAGCAAACTTCCCAGCAAGCAATACTCTGAGGCAGCTGGGGGAGGAAGGCTTGTTTCTTCCCTGTCATATGTCCTTAAAATAACACAACAGGGAGAGGCAAGCCCTTAGAGTCCCCTTGAGCTACCAATGCTAGCATAATGAATTGGCTAATCATAAACGAGTCACTCCTGAGTTCCAAGCGCTATGGTAATGAATTGCCAATGAGCCGTTTGCCAGACTGAAGCCATATGGTAAGGGATGGGACCCTGGCACATTGTAGCCATACTTGTGGGTTTGTCTGTGTAATTGTTCCCATCCAGAACCTTCCCAACTCTATGGCTGCTAATTAACGTCCTGTTTAAGCTTCTGTTGTCAAAACTAATCATGTGTTTGTTTGATGCAGCTAAGTCTCTTATCTGGTTAGTAATGGTGACCATTAAGCAATGAAAATGTGTTTGAGTTCACACAAAAATATCTGACTTTCACCCAGTGGGCACCCAAACCTAGCAGCACTGGCCTGTGCTATTCAATCTGGGAGCTTATTAAATCCAACAAATTATCATCTTCGCCTACAGAAACACAAATGAAGATCTAGTTCATTAATTTCCCCATAGTTCTTTCTTTCTGTGTATAGTCCTCTAGTTAGATCTGTAGCTATACTATGTGGATTTTATTATAACAGTGGTGATAATAAAAATAATTAAGAGAAGAAGGAGATTTGTTTATCAGAACAAGGCACTCTTCCCAAGGTGTACTCCGCACTGATTTGATGAGTAAGTGATATTTGGGGAGGAACATTTCTTCTCATCAGGCCATTTCCTGCCTCTCTCGTGTGAAAGTAGGTACCTGAGGGGAACTGGAGAGAGTTTAAGAAACACAAATAAACAAAAAGCTACCTTTGGAAAAAAGGGAGAATAAATAACTTTTATTAGTAAATAACAAATAGCTTTACAAAGGATTTGTAAGTGCTGTGGGGCAAAGAGGATGTGGCTATGTGTGCTGTTCTCTCAGTTCATGGTACTAACCCTTTCCTCATCACCAAGAGAGCTGGTAAGTGTCCTTTATCATTCACCCACCTCCTGATGCTCGCTCATACCCTCTGACAGCAGTTTCCATGAGACAAAGGCAGCCTGGAATTCAGGCAAACTGGTTTTTCTTTAACCGCGAAGGGCATGGGAAAACTAAAGCAAAGAAGTCTATAGAGTAGGATTCCCTGATTCTCTTGTTTCCTCTCTAACCCAGTGGGAACAATCTCTCCATTTTACAATTTTCTGTTTCCTCCCTGCATCCATGTATTTGCACCCCAGAAACAGCCAATGTGTTAATTGCAAGGTTAGGGCAGTGTCTTCCATGGCATCTGGGACGTGGTATAATGCAAACAGATTTCCATATGTGGTCCCTTGCAGTAGTCTTCGGCCCCCGAGCACCCACACTATGTGAGAACTTGGCTTCTTATGGAGAAGCCGACATTTTAATTGGAAGCATCTGTCGCCTTCTCGGTTATTTTTGGCCAGTTTGAGTTTATTTGTATGAGCCCATGTTTGTGTACAGGCTTGCCTACATGTTTCACAAAGCTTAGCGTTCTCTCTCCATTTCCTCTCAAGTAGCTAATTGGGGCATGTCACAAGCCTTTGCCTTCACCCCTGGATCTGATGTAGATTTCTCTCAGAAGAATTAGGGTGGGAAGGGTCAAGCTAAGAACGGAAACCACCTTGCTTGGAAAAGTGATGTTTGGGGGAGGGGCCTGCCTCTTGATGTTTACTGAAAAGTATTTCCTAGCCTCTTAGGAGCTCCAGACTCCACAGGGAACTGCTCCAAGCGGCAAGCCTAGAGTGGCCTCTCTGTGCCCTGACTGAGACCTCTGTTTCCAAGTTCCCCATGAGTCTTGCCCCCGGAAGCCCCAAGATCCTGGTCTCTACTTTATCCTCTCAAAAAAAAAAAAAAATTGATCTGACCTCACATTACTACCCCAGAACTCTCCTCTCAACTAATGTTCTACCACTTGGAACCACAGAATATAAACTGATTGAAATACGTGTCTGCAGTCAACATAAGGACCTCAGGATGAAATCATCTCAATAGGGTGAGTCTTTAATCCAGGTAGTATAGTGACAGAAAAGAAGAAAACCAAAATAGGTAAAGGGCATGTGAAGAGGTGGCTAGAGACTAGGGTGATGTAGCCATGAGCCAAAGCATGCCAGATATCACCGGAGGCTAGGTGAGGCAAGAATAATCCTTTCTAGAATTTAAAAGGATAGCACAGTTTTGGACTAAAGCCCTCCAGAACTGTAAGGAAATAAATGAAGGTTGTCTTAAGGCATCCTGTTTGTGGCCATTTGTCACAGAAGTCCTAGAAAACCATTCACATTTTGGAAGTGTCTCAAAGGTTCCTAAAAAGCCCGATATGTTGAGAGTTTTGTTTCCTGTGCAGCCTTAGGAAAATGAGTGAACAGTGAGGGCCATAACATCATGGATGGACTCATTCTTTGATGGATTTATAATGCGAAGGGATTATGTAGCAAGAGATGGAACTTGTTGTCAGAAATCAGTCACTAAGGTATGCTATCAAAGAACATACTTTGCCCCTGTCCCCTTCTCTCTGCTTCAATAAGGTGACCAGATGATGTATCATCTGCCTCCATATTCTGCCTCATCTCAGGCTCAAAGCAATGAATGCAGCTACCTCTGATAACATAAGCCAGGATAATTAAAGCTTTCCTCTATATGTTAATTTTTGAGGGCATTTGTTGTGGTAACACACATATACACACACACACATACACACACACACAAAAAAAAAAAAAAAAACCTGGTTAACCTAGAAACTAACATACCTTGGCTGAGCTAGTCTGACATGGTAACAAAATACCAAAAAGGAAGTTGGAATGACCTGACTTTCCCTCTGCTCTGTTGCATAGCTATGTCCTCTTGAAAAGGACGCTTGAGCTTCTAGCCTGTACTTTGAAGGAGGTAGACAGGGCAATGTCTGTGATACTGGCAGCACTAGTGTTATCTGTTTGACACAAGAAATGAAAGTCATCACTACACAAGATCGTGGCAACGTGGCCTCCAAACCCAATCGTCTGATACTGGAAATCACAAGAATGAAATAATCAATGACTATTGTGTCAGGGAAGGCACCATAGTGGAGCCTAATCTCTGAGTCCAGTGGATTCCAAATCTGTAATGCCTGCTTCTAATACACAAGTGAGGAGGAGAGGCAAAGATCAGGGGGAGCGAGTATACAAAGGCCATGAGGAAACAATTGGGCTGAAGCACAGTGGTCCTTAGAACCACCATATCTCTGCTGACCCAGTAATTGGCCTTGTGTTCAGCATGGAGAGAAGTGTTTTGCTCTATGGGAGAGACTGGGATTCCTCTTTATTCTCACATACATTAAATGCTTATTGAATTTTCAGTCACCAAACAGCATCAGCATCATGAGAGTACATTTTTATACTCAGTGAACACAAGATCTGATGGTGAGGCCAGAACACTGAGCGAGTAACTGTTTAGAGTGGTAGGTAGAAGCCCTACCTCAGTTTAGGGGATTGTTTAGGGGATTGGGACATGTTCCCAAAAGATGCCTCATAGGAGTAGAAGTTGACCTGTTGACAAGGACACTGACAACTTCTTTGTAGCTCTCCTTCATTTATAAGTAAAATAAGTAAGCAGGAAATGCAACAGAAATAAAAAAGAATCAGAGGAAAGGATAAGAAAATTAATCAGCTAGGAAAATATAGCAGTCTGAAGCCATCTGGCACAGGGACAAATGTCCCTGCACAAGTTAAGAGCTTTCCAGGAGCACTCCAAACCTGTAATGACATCTTATAATACATTAAGTGTGCCAGATTTCTTCAAAGGGAAAAAAGACTGGAATATTAAAACCCTACTATCCACACAATCAACAGAGGTATCTTGAATCTCTCAAAGATGCTTAGATATATCCTCTGCTCTTAGCTGGAGCTGACCCCATCCCTCCTATATTGACATGTTTATGAGCCAATATTTGTTTGTTTTCTTGGTATGACTTCCCCACTTCTGTTGGTGAGGCTTCATCAATAGTCCTGAGCTGCTTAGAGGCAAGCTCTCTTCTCTATGCATATCAGCCTCCTCATGGCATCTATTTCTTCTATAAATGGTCAGAATATATTGGTCGGGTTCCTCCAAACTTTAGCATTTCTCCGTTCATGGAGACTCCTAAGATCTAACTAAGGATGGTAGAATAGAAATGCAGTAACTTTATTAAAAGCCATTCTGGGATTGGAGTCCCATGCCAACATAAAAATGTTCATTCTCAAAGATGTCACCATCTGACTGAAGAAATAAGACATAAATATGTAAAAATAAAAACATCACAAAATGTTGAAATATTTGGAAGCCACAGAACTTTTGAGCTGATTTTGTGCTTGACAATTCCAACATCCCCTAAATCATTGCTTTTATATTTCCTCAGGCAAAATACTGGGATCAAGAATCCACATTCTTGACCTCAGGAAGAATGGATGGTCCAAATCTTAACTGGAGCCACCTATTGCCAATAGTCTTGCCATCTTTTGAAAAAGTCCAAGAATAATTTTTTAAAGAACAAAATGATAACTCTAAATTTCCCTTTATGGGATGCCTTGGCCAGTCTCACCCAACTTATTTGTCCTGGTAATTTCCACTGCAGACTTCTTTGTGGTCTGAGAGGCAAAGAGATGTATCAACTGTTGTTAAATACACAGTAACAGATTACTAACAATACCAATAATCCACGCTAGAGTTTATTAAGCAGGACAGGACAGGACAGGTGGTGATTCCACCCGTGTGAAAATCTGAGAGGAGAAAGAGGATATGCAAGATGGGATTTGGTTTATAAGGGCGCTTGTTTCAGTGCAGCTTACATGGTCACGCCTGCTCATGCATATGGGTGAAAGGGGCGTGTCCCCACATGCATGCATGTCTGACTGCCACAGTCAATGCTCCATTCACCAATCCTAACATCAACTACTCTGTCTCTACCTTTCTTAGTCATTTCTTCCCCCTTTGACTCCCTGTTCTGTGTGTGGTGTGTGTGTGTGTGTGTGTGTGTGTGTGTGTGTGTGTCCCTCTCCCCTCTTTCCCTCCCTCCCCCACTCCTCCTAAGCTTTCCAGTCTCCCTTTCTCTTCCCAGTTTCTGTACCTTTTTATTACCTACATACACACAATTTTCCTTCTCAGGGAACCAACTGCTCTTGTCACAGTAAGCTTTGTTCTAGTTTATTGCTATGAAGGAAATCAAGATTACAAGAAGAGATAGCATTTCTAAGAAAACAAAGATAAGATCATAATAGTTCAAGTTTCATAGAGACAGAGAAGAAAAAGTGAATTCGACAGAGTGGAAAGTCCATGGTAGCACCATGGCACTCTATGGTGACTTGTTTACACCTCATGGGCCCTCCTATTGCTTCCGAAGGACTGTTCCCATAGAAGGTGCCAAGAGCTGAGGCTTTGCAGAAGGAAGCCAAGGAAAGGCCTGGACTTGCACCCTTGCTGGTCTTAGTATAGGGTTTTAGGAGCTGTGGGCTGAGCCCGGCTGCATAGGGGAAAGAGTGATGCTTTCTCAGTGTTCTAACTGGAGCAGACCTTGGAAAAGATCTGCTGTATCTTCTGTTAAACACAGGCAAATGAAGTGTGAAAAGGGGTCCCCATACTCCCACAACCAGCTAGAGGCAGAGCTGAGGCCAGAGCATTCCTTCATAACTTCTGGTCTTAGTTTGCTCTCTACTTATGGGGTAAAGACCACAGCTGAAATGACTTTGGAAGGAAAGGGTCTATTGCAGTCCATCATGAAAGGAAGTAGTGGTAGGAGCCTGGAAGAGGAACGGAGACAGAGGTCATGAAGGACCTTTTACTAGGTGGCTCTCAGTGACTTACACAACCTGCCTTCTTACACAACATGGAGCCAGCACTATGCCCAGTGGTAACATTGCTCACAATGAGATAAGGTCTCCTGTAGCTCAGTCATCAGTAAAGAAAATACCTCCACAGATCTGCATACAGTCCATCCTGATGAAGGCATTTTCTCTATTGAGGTTCCCTCTTCCAGATGGCCCTAGCATTTGTAAAGGTGGTAAAAATCTAACCAACATACCTGCTCAGTATATTCATCAGGCTCCCCTCCCAGCTCTGACACCAGCAGGTGATAGGGTGAGACATTCAAGCTCTCTGACCCTGAAAGGTGTGAAGACATGGCTTAGAGGATATCCCTTACAGGGTGCCAAGTGTTGTGTATAACTGTTCTCATGTTAAAGCTGACAACAACCCTACATTTGACAGTAGTCATGAAAATGTCCATGTTACAGGAGAGAAAAAAAAAAAATGTGTCTCTGAATGATTAAGCAAATGCCTTAAGATCATGTGACATGGGGAATTAGAATTTGACTTTTATATATACATATATATTATTTTATCTGAAAAGGTTTTTTCCATATGTACCCCTGCTTACCCTCCCTTTCCTCCTCCCGAACTCTCCCAGTCTACCCTCAGCCTCCCCCCTATCCCCCCATCCATTCCCCAAGGAGGGCAAGGAGTCCCAAAGTGGGTTAGTTAGGTCTGGTGTATCCATTTGAGGTAGGTCCAATTCCCTCATCCCAATAGTAGGGCTGGGTAAGGTGTTCCTATGTAGGGAATGGGCTCCAATATGCCAGTTTATGCACAGGAATAAAGTCTGATCCTACTCCATGAGGCTCCACGTACTGCCTCTGCCATTCAACAGTCATTGATTTCTAAGGTTTTTCTCTTGTATGGTGTGTGTGTGTGTGTGTGTGTGTGTGTGTGTGTGTGTGTGTGTGTGTGTGTGCCTGGAAGAAAGGAGGAATGTAGAACTGAAGAGCCAACTGCCCACTGACAAGCTTCTTCAAGAGATGTCTAGGGGCAAAGGGAGAGAGCCCCCCAAAACTCAATCTGCCTCCAGTGGACCACAGAAGAAAGTAGTTATGCCTGTACAATGTCACGTTCTCCTTGCCTGTTGAAAGTGATTTGAGCTAATGCCCCCCTACGCCTGCCCCCTGAAGAAGTATTTGATCAAGCCTGCCATGCCAATAGCGAAAGACTGAAACAGTCAACGTCCTTCTCAGAACAGGGAGCTAAACTCTCCGGTTAGGGAAGGAACTTATTGAGAAGTGACAGTTCACTGTCTTGTTCCTGTCCCCCTTTGCAACAGAAGAGCATCTCCAGCTGACATTTGTAAAGGCCATGCCCTTCACTTTGTATTCAGGACACTTCACCAGCCAGGACTTACAGTGGGCTGCACCATTAGTGGTGGATACACATACTCACACACAGGCACTCCAAGTGACACCGTTTGTCATAAGACTTCTAATTTTCACTCTTGCTTTCCTAAAAATTCAGTGGAGTCTTCCACAGGGCAGAGGCCATAAAGACAGCCACCCACTCTGTATGATTTTTCACATAGAAGGAAGATCTCCATTCTGTGCTCCTGTATTAACTGCCCTTTCATTGTATCCTGGGTCACTCTATGTCAACAACCTCACTCCTGTCCCCAGCCTTCTGGAGGAGATGCTCTCTGGACCAGATATTTGGTCACTGATTTATCCTCGGTGTTCATTTCTACCCACAGTGGCACTTTATTATATCTAGTCTTTCATTATTATTTAGCTGTTTACTGTGTGAAAACATTTTTCTCTCTAGAGTATGAATCATGGTCTGGGTCAGTGAATCCCTGAAATTCTAAAAGTAATATAGTAGCTTAGCCATTCTTTTCCAGCCGCTCTCATTTTCTCAGAAGTAGATGATTTCAAAGTAAGCTTTTCCTAGAAGGCCTTTGTCTGCCAAGTGGCCTCTTCAAAGGTCCACTTCACGTGTGTCTTTTATGACAACCCTAATTCCATTTCCCACTCCAAGCAGAATTATTTGTCCTTCTCCCTAAGCAAAAATTTATTTCCTAGCTCTTTATACTCACCTTTTACTATTAGCTAAATACAGAGGGGTTTCTCATAAATATCTCTTCCATTGGAAGAAGAATATAGATTCTAGGAGCAAGATAATACAAGGTTCAGGTCTATCTGAATATCAGCAGAGTCACTTTGAACAGTAGAGAACCACAATAGGAAAATGTTCACAGGGTAAACAACACTTAAAGTATTCAATACTGAGTTATCACTCTGCTTATGGCACAGACCTCAAAGCAAGAGGAAGGGACCAAAAGAAACTCTTAGCTATCATTGAGGAAGGAGCCCACTGAAACAGATAAAGTTTGAGATACTATTTAAATCCTCAAAGGAGAATGAGAAAGTTAGACAGGTTAAGTAAGGTGTGATCTGTAGTCAGAAGTTTCTATGTCCCACCCAACTGATCCCACAGTCATTTAGTTCCAGATAATCATGCAAAGGCTTATATTAATTATAAACTGTTTGGCCTATGGCTCAGGCTTATTACTTGCTAACTGTTATGCCTTAAGTTAGCCCATTATTCCTACCTATGCTTAGCCATGTGGCTTGGTACCTTTTCTTATTACAATATTCTCATCTTTCTTCCTTTCCATCTGGCTGGCATCTGCCCCTCTCCTCTTCTGCTTCCCAGAATTCTCTTCATCTGGTTACCATGCCTGATGAAGCTGATTGTCTAGCTCCTCAACAATCAACATTCTTTTAAACCAATATTTACAATAACAAATATTTACAATGAACAAGAGCATAGTCCCGCAGCAGTGATCCCAGAGAGTGATAAAGTGCACAAATCAGAGGAAAGTGGTGCTTGGTACTGTGTGCCAGTGTCCAAGGAATATCCTGCACAGTAGATTGACCTCAGTCCCGGTCAGCTAATGGAAGTCAAGCTTCTATATGACTTCTCATCTTCATTGAACATGACTCAAGAGTTAAGAGTAAATGAGATGAGTGTGGAAGGGATGGAGATGAGGAAGCAAAGCCTGATGAGTTGCCCAGACCAGAAAAGAAGGTACTTTCTCAATTTTATATCTGCCAGCCTCAGCAAACTACCTGACCTAAAGAATCAAGAGAAATTTGTTAGAGTGCAGTTTCAAAGAGAAAGGGATTTCCAGATACTTTTCCATCATGCTGGCAGGTAACCCCCAGCTTTCCTGCCGAGGCCCTGTTTACTGGAACTCTTTGTCCAGCTCTACAGAGAAAGTGCAATTCCCCTCCTGCACTGTTTCTCATTACCAAGAAAAATGACAGCTTGATGGTCTTCCAGCAAGAGAGAACCATCTATTTCATTTGGAAGTTCGGTAATTGATCAGGGCAATAGATTTTCTTCAGGGCAGCCTCGCTGGGAGAGTCTGGCTAGGGCACAAGATTTACATACATCAGCCTCGCTCTGCCTTGCAAGTTTGTCTTAAAGGATGAGATCACAGAACCATTAGTGGAGCAGTGGGGGTAGGCAGCGAGGGTGGGAAGGCAGCGTGGAATTCCCAGACATCATTTCTCAATAAACACCATGGCTTGTCCAGAATGCTTCCAAGTACTTTTCTATTGGTAACTTTTTGTGTAAATCCTGTGTGTTCCCAAAGTGGAGAGGTCTCTGTGATGTCTACATTACTCTGCGGCTTTATCACAACCAACCTCAGCAAATTGGCATTATGATAGTTTATACTATGTGGCTACTATGAGGTTATCAGGCCTGGCATTCGCCAAGTACTTGCTCTGTCTTTAGACACCATTCAGGGTGTATATTACCTTCAATGTAAATATAAACTTCGATCTTCTCTTTCTTGGCAGAAACTTCACTTTAGCTCTGTCACTAATTCTACAATAAAGAAATTTTTACCATTGACAAAATCTAAGGAGGCACATTGTCAGAGGCAAAGATGCTTCCACTGCATTAATAGCTCATTGTGACCAAGCTGCACATTCCACTGTGCCCTGATGCTTCTTTGGGTATGATTTCATCTCTAAATTATGTAAAGTCAATAAATACTGTATTTGAATACTACAGCAGTTTGAATTTAAGCCCACATACGAATATTGAATGGCAAGAGGGTTTGATTTTGCCAACAGGCAGTAAGAACTGATGACTGAACTACACCTGTATTTCCTGGCTTCAGATATGAGAGCATTTCCAATAAGAGTCAAGAGTGTGACCTCACAAACAGCAGGGACACAAAGACATCTCTCTAGAGTGGCCTGGGGAAATGAGATACTCATCTGGTCTGTACCATTCTTATCAGCTCCACTCAGAGGAAATGATAGCAATCTCTCCCTTGAGCAGCTAAAGATGGACTCCTTTTCCACCGGGAAGAAGAGACTGCAGAACCCTATTTCCACCCTACCCACCCCCTGCTGCTCCACCTGCAGTGATAAAATCTATTAACCCTCAAGATGCCCCTAGGGCAGCAATTCCACACTTTCTACCTTCTCATTCTACAGCTCCAAGTTTTAGCTCTAGAACTAAAAATCTGTTCCTAATAAGACTTCTAGAATCATGCATCAGTTGAAAAAAAAGTGATTTTACCCAAGAAGATATCATAGATATAGACACTATAACCAAGTATAAGTTAGGTTTTAAAAAAGGGTATGCTTTCTTAGAAAAATGCACAAGTTCACGGTAAATGCTCCAGGGTAAGAGCCAACTCCTATCACTTGTGTGTACAATGTGATAGTGGGAAGCATGGCTGTCAGTCAGAAGCCTGACTAAGCGTTTATGACATGCAAGGCTTAGCTGTACAAGGAATATAAAGACGGGAAAAAAAAAGTTCAATTGTGCCCTCTAATGCAGTGGGAAAATACCCATGAAGTAACTGCCCCAGATGCCATATTCTTATACAACACTGAGGTAACACTTAACAGGACACTAATCTCCACTCAGATGCTAATGATATATTATTAAATTGATTTATTTCTACTAATCACAACTACTTCTCTTCCCCTGGTCTGCAATTTATCAAAAACAGAAATACCATCACCAGATCCAATGATTCTCTTGAAACACAGTAAGAAAACAGTAAGAACCCTAGTAAGCATCAAGACGGTGCTAATTGCTCATAGGGGATATTGAAGAGATCATTGGATTTGCAATTCAAAAAAATACGTATTACCGGAAATGACCCAGAGAAAAGGGAATTTAAGACAGCCAGCTACTAGAACAGAAACAAAGCATGTGCTGCTGTCTCCTCCTTCAAAGTACCCATGGACCTGGACCTCAAACACCCAAGGCAACTTGTATGAATTTCTAATTTCTACTAATTGTAAAAATTCAAATTAGAAGGTAGTATGAATCTTTAGTATTAAGTGCTTGAGTTGTTGACTGCTATTTGTCCCCAAATTGAGATTTATTTCTTTCTTTTTCTTTTTCTTTCTTTCTGGTTTTTGTTTGTTTGTTTTTAGGGATGACTGTAGCACCAGGTACAAAACTATGTTGATACTAGAGTTGCAGAGGAGAAAAATCAAACTCATCAACAATGTGTTGACTCTCTATTTCTCAGCCAATTCCATTTCTGTCTCACTGCACACTCCATCTCCTCCTCCTCTTTATTTCAACTAAGAGTCAGGAAGTATCATAAATGAAAATGTCGCTTGATTGACTTGGAAGAACTTGTTACCTCCAAAGTTATTTTATTCTCTAACCCTCAGCTTCCTTATATGACGAAGAGACTGGACAGATCACTAATTCTCCAGATTATGTCCCCAAAACCAGAACAGGGTCAGGAAAAAAATAATATAAAAGAAGTTAATTTCTTATCCATTTACATGAAACAGGTGATATAATAATAGCTCATTTTCAAAGAAAAGGAATCTTTTTTTTTTTTTTTTTTTTACTGCTTAAGAGGATAAAATTATTAGACCAGTTGATTTCAAGGATCCCACTCTAGGGTTAGAGATTTCTTCCGTTTACTAAGTTTCTATCATGTGAAAGGTACCACTCTCCACTCAGGAAGGAAAAGACAAAGAAGTAGAGGAGGCCTCAGCTCCAGGGAGCTTGTCCTGCTCTAAGATCAGCCACAGTGTGAAGTTGGTGTTGGGTACCAGCAAACACAGGGCTCTAGATGGGAGGAGACCAAAAATCATTGCTATGAATTCAAAAAGCTCACAGAATGGTGAGGCTCAACCTGAGAAGGTGAGTGGAACTTAGAACGTGACAAGGGAGATTGGAATATTAGCAGGTGGGACTATTTTTTCTCCCTACAAAGTCTCTGTCATTGTAACATCCATGAGCTGGACACAATAGAGAGGGAAAAGATAGGCAAGACCCTCCTTCTCTTCTGGAGGCATGGCACACACAACTAGCAGAAGAAGAGAGGGCTCTGGGCCCAGATTTATTTGGTGGGTTTTATAGTGAGGACAGAGCTTCTCCTACAAAGTCATCTGAGTCTGGTTAGCTCGAGGAAGGCTGCTTGAGTCAGCAGCAGGTCAGACAGAATGATCTTCCAAAGCAACTTCTCATGAGACATGGCCCAGGCTGATTAAATTGGCTGGAATTCCAACACATTCCAGTATCAGCATGGAGGATAGGCTCTCATCCCAGGCAGACTGACTTCATCCCTTCCCCCAACCTCAACACACACCAACAAATAATTACTTCACAGGTCTCCAAAGCCTGCCGCTGCTGTGGGTAACCCTTGGAAGTGACACTCTGTTTTCTGATGGGAATTAAAGGGTCTGGAGTGGCCAACAGGCTTCTCAGCAGGAGGGTTTGTTATTCTTTTGACTGTGGCATTAAACCTCAGGCTAGCATTACATAAACATGCATGCTGTGAGCCAACTTGCAGAATTAGCTTCCCTTGACAGGCCTTATCATGGCCAGGGCCAGTCTCACCCAGAGGTGAAGGCGGCCACCAGCTTTTGGCTGAGAGTTGTAAAACCTGGAACTCCTTACCCTCCCCGTCTCCTCCTAGAACTATCTTGCCTTTTTGACTGATGCCTGAAATTCTACCTTTGAGATTGGGACATTCTATTGGAAACTGCAGTTTCTTTTTTCCTGAGAAAGATATTAGCTAAATTTGGAGAAGTATAAAAAGTACACCCACCGATTTCAGAGAACAATTAGAAAGCCAACATTCTGCCCCAAAGTACAAATGCTGTGAGACTAAGGTGCTTTTGCTGCAGCTTACCTTTAATATCTTACCTCCAAAATAAGAGCACTCATGATGGATGCAAACCAAAGTTCAGTCTGCATTCTGTTCTATCTTAAAGAATGAGAAACAAGCCATCTAGCATCCTCCTAGCTGCAATCCCTTGGGGAACTGCCAGCTATTGCAATACAAAGCCCTAGGGTAGTCAAGGACTTCTGAAAATCCTGGAAATTCTTCATCACACTTAACATTCAGGGTCCTCATTCTCCATGTGCTTCACGCCTAAGCTTTCAGGTGTATTAAATATCATGACTTTCAAAAGCAATTGATAAATGATAATTAATTGCATGGGCACAGTGTTAAACACCACTGTACTTCCTCCACAACAACATCTATGTTCATTCATTCATGCATGCATTCATTCACTCTAACACTCAATTGGCAAGAATAATCTGGACATTGTATAAAGAAAAAAATTGACTCTGGCACATAACCTGGAAAATGGTCCTTTACCTGCTGTAAGAAAGTCTGACTTTCAGAGGGAACTCACAGAAAGTTTCACAAAACACTGGCTCAAGCTGCTGGACTCTGGACCCACCCACCATGCTATACTGGTGAGTTTTATGTCAATTTGACACAAACTGAGTCCTCTTAGAAGAAGAAACCTCAGTGAGAAAATGCCCCCAACAGATTGGCCCGTGGACATGCCTATGGGGCATTTTTCTGATTAATGTTTGATACAGGACGTCATCCTGGGCAGTGTAAGAAAGCAGACTGAGCAAGGCAGGAGGAGCAAGCTAATAAGCGGCACTCTTCCATGACCTCCACATCAGCTCCTGACTCCAGATTTCTAAACTGAGTTCCCTCAGTGATGGGCAGTTACCTGAAAGAGTAAGATAAAATACACCCCATACTCTCCAAGTCGCATTTTGTAATAGTGTTTTATCTCATCAACCAAAACCCTTACTGAGATAGATGGTCAAGGGTTAAAACAATGTGACCAGGGTTCACCCTTCCTCTCTGTTTTCACAAAAATACAGATAGTCTAGGGAAGCAGCTTGAAAATATTTCTAGTTCCTTCCTTATAGAAATAGCAAGAGGATCCAAGGATTTTTTAACATCTCTTGAACAAAGTATTCCCTAGCTCCTCCCTAGAAAGCAAAGGCGAAGGCAGGCACACTGGTTAGCACAAGTGTCAGGGAAAACAAGATGTGGCCACTGTGTTTCTGGCAAACAGAGTGTGTTTGCTGGCGTAGGGCCAGCCTGGTGGCATGCAAGTAATATAATATACAATCTAAATGCAAGCATTTGGGTCCTGTTTGGGAAATCAGTTAACAATAAGCATATACATCCATTTGCAAAATAGCAGTGTGCTGGAGTATACCCACATTGTAATTGGAAACTAAAATAATACCAGGAGGAATAATCATTAAAAATATATCCTCCAAAAAGCCAAGAATAATATTAAGAGAATAAAATAAAAAATGTCGTCCATCTGCAGACTTGTATCCTCGGGGAAGCATGGCAGCACACACTAACAAGCAACTGAATCCATGTATAAATGAACTGAAATCCGCAAAGGCAACAGAAGGCAAGATGGGCTGTGAGGTGAAAAAAATCCCTTTTGTAGATTAGCTACCCCTGAATCAAGCACAGTTCCATTTGATCACTTCTTGTAGGAAACAGGATGCTCCAAGGCTGGGCATGACCCTCAGGGGAAATTATTCTTTATCTGCCCAGCCCCAGAGTCCCTAGGGCTAATTCTAAACCTAGACTATCCTCTCTCACTTCCACACCCCCATGCCTATGCATGAGCCCAAATACACATACATACACATCCTCCTACCTCACCTGTTCACCCCCGGGGGAATTTAAGATGTGTAATCCACTGTTTACCAGAAGCTGGGGAAGAGTCTTGG
The DNA here is from genome assembly GCA_004025045.1 of Sigmodon hispidus. Taxonomy (NCBI): domain Eukaryota; kingdom Metazoa; phylum Chordata; class Mammalia; order Rodentia; family Cricetidae; genus Sigmodon; species Sigmodon hispidus. The sequence continues at coordinate 27,164 of PVIH01006027.1, forward strand.
CCAAAATCTAATTGGAAATAAGGAAACTGAGAAGCACAAAACGGAAGAGATCTTGCAAACTACAACCTGAGCACTTGGCCATCAGAAAGGTGCTGAGACAAATATTTTCTGGCTCAGAGAAATCACACTCATACCATAAATGTCGGCTCTGTTGTCCTTAGGGACCTGCAGTCTAGAAAGCTGCAGTGGTAAGATCTCTTTGGACACTAGAGCTGGGAAGGCTTCTTAATCGAGGAATGAACAGGAGAGTACCACCAGCATCTAGGGAAAGCATCAAGCTACTTACTTCCCCAACTCATCTGGGTATTTGGAGACCATTGCATACATAGGAAGGAACTGGATCTACTGCTGTTCTCACATGCTGGAAGCTGCACCTCTGGCATGTTTAGAGTTCTTTGGCCAACGAGCACAGTTTTACATACCACTTGCTTTAGTTTACAAGTTGTAGGTATATGCTTGAAGAGTGAAAGAATGCTTTAATGACAGTCTTGGAATGAGACGCCTCGGTGTGTTGGTCTCAGTGTGTAGCACTGATCTCTCCATCCATTAGGGTAGTAATAAGCTCATCCCTAGGTTGACACTGAAATCCTACCAGGAGTAAGTCTGAAACTTGACTCTCAAAAACTCTACTTGATAATAAGGATAGGGGGAGCAGTGAGATGATTTGGTGGGTAACGGTGCTTGACATGGAACCCACACGGTGAAAGAGAAAACCAACTCCTGAAAGTTGTCCTCTACCTCCATACACATATGTCACATGCATGTATGTACAAACATGCACACTCATACATACAAGTAAATAAGCAAATAAATGTTAATTTTAAATATGAGCATGGTCTTGGAATGTAGATTATAGTAGTTTGTTTCATATATATGAAATTCTAGGTTTGATACTTAGCATCACTATCTGAGTATTGAGCCAATTATATATCCAGTGTCCAACATGTTACTTAGCCTGAGCAAGGCTGTGGGTTCAGTGCCTGGAACCATAGTAATAATAGTACTGTGTATGCATATGCTGAGCAGGGTTGTTGATGAGCCACCTAATGAAAAACTGCTGCTATTCCCAAGGTGGCCAAATAGGAAACAGGGAGCATTGCTAGGATACCCTACTAACCCACTTCTGGGGGCCTGAATCTGTGAGCCAGGCCCTATTCTCAAAGGTTTTACAGTCTCCCAAAACAGCACCATAATTCCAGACCATAGGTGAGCCTGTCAGGTGCTCACATACATCACATTTGCAGGAGACAGCTGGGCAGATACCTGATATTCCAGAGATCCAGGCATGGGCATCGTCAGAAACATCAGCAACTGCAAGAGAAACATTGAGACACCTAAGTCCAGCATTTGTTCCTTTTCCTGTAACAGCAAAAATCATGATAACAATAGTTTATGTTTGCACTGGCTTTGACAGACAGAATGCCTTTTCCGTTATCTTTTCACAATTACCTACAAATTAGGCAAATTGTTCCCTCTAGGTCTACAGAAGAGGAAATGGATGTTCCCAGAGGTTGAGTGGTCCCAGGTCACACAGCTGGATGTGTGAAATCACAGATTTTCTGATGTTGAAATTTCATGGGTTTTCCAGAATATCACATTGCTTCTTGCCCTATGGGTCATACCTTTCCCAAATAGAAACTTCTAGGAAAAAAAAAAAAATCTTTGTAAAGACCTAACTGATTTTACAGATAGAAAACTTATTCAATAAATTTTAATTAAAAAGACAAAGGTACAATTTTTAAACACGTTTAAGCAATAATTGAAAAACAGAGTTTTAGAATAGTGCCCTATAAAAGCACCATTTCTGAAAAGCTATGATCAAGACAAAGCCATGATCATGGTCTTCACCTCCTATGACCCTAGGTCTCTTCCATATAATGTCAAGCATCATGTGTGGTATGCTTATACTTTTAAGGGCATTATTAAGAGTTGATATATCTAGCTGAAATAAACTTTAAAATCCCTGGCATTTTCTAAAGTAGCATTTTGCAAAATTTAATGTGCATCAGAATATCTTGATGAATGTGTAAAAAAAGATATTTATACACAAGCAGAACCTTTGAGTTCTACTTTGAGGCCATCAAGTCTATACTTGTAACTAGCAGTCAGGTGGTTAGCTGAGGAAAGGAGGAGAGGCGTGATTGGTATAAGTGTGTATTCACAACATGCTGTCGCAAGAAGCATTCAGCCTAAACATCACTTGCCTTTGAGCAGATGTCTCCTGTGAGAATAGCTTTCCATGAAGGAGAGAGTGTCAGGATGGATGTCAGAAAGACACAGCCCTATTATTTACCCCCTGAGCAATAGTTGCACTTTCTACCTTTCTGACAAAGATCTAACTGTGATCTTACACTCTGCCTGTTACCCTTTTATACATTATCCACCTTATCAGTGGAGGTAGCAATCCCTCACCCAGGTTACTGATTCCAAAAGGGAGGGTAGATACCAGATAGAAAGTACTATAGAAGGTCTAGTGCCTTGGGTTCTTAGTCTCATGCATTTGTGGAAAACAAGTTTGTTATTCAACATAGCTCAACATTAGAAGCATAAACACTGGGAGCCGCTGAGAAAATGTCCAGCTGTTAGTGATAAACTTAGGAAAGTAGCCCCGAAAGGTTTTCCTTCATCATCAAAGTCAGGGGTGAGTTCTAACCCTGTCACTTCCAGAGCATATGCTTCCCAGAACCATTCTTCAGTCTCTTGTCCTGCTCCTGCTGGAGATCAGCCCTGAGCTCAGGACGGGAACAGTCAGACATAACTCACTACCCGGAATGGAAATGCCACAGAGCCCATTTAATTCTACACTGACAGTTCCCGGGAAACAGGCCTGGTTCTCCATCGACTTCTAAAATAAGCTGATGCTGTTGGTAATAGGACTTTCTTCAGGAAATTCCATTCATGTATTCATTCATTCACTGTAGACCACAAATATTTATTGATTTTCACAGTGTATTTGTTGTTGCTGTTGTTTGCCATGTGAGAATTTCTGTTTGATTGCTCAGCTTGCTTTCCTGGGGCTCTCACCTGATTTCTCATTTTTCAGTGGTATGTGGCTCCTAAGAAAATGTATTAGCCAACAGCTGTACCCCCTCACCATGAGCAATGCATGGCATGGCATAAGGCATTATGTTGAAGATGCCTGGTGTAGACAGGCTGGAATCAATTTCAGTGCAGAGAACACCATATCTTGGCACACATATGGCAAACATATAGCCAAAGAGCTAGTTAATCTATTCAAAGTTCAAATATGTATCAATTCAAGTATTTTGCCAGACCATCCAGAGATAGTCTATGTATGTTGTCTCAGCTGTGGTCTTCTCTGGTCATAGAGGAATTCCAAGGTCTCTTTCCAACATCTGGTGCTATTCTGAATCTGGAAAACCCAAACTAGACACCTTGAAAACGTGAGTGAACAACATAAGAACAGGTCCTTCAGGGAAACTCCAACATGGCTGGTCACTATAGTCCAGTTTCCTCAAGGCCCTGTCTCAGAGAGCTGGCTCACGTGTTCCTGTTATACTCCTCACCTTGAGTCTGCCACTGCCATGCTGAGTGTCACTGTTCCCAAGCCTCCACTGACTGTAATTCCAGTTTTCCCAGAATACCTAGGTCTCTGGTCACATTGGTCAAGAACCCAACACTAGACCCCTCGTGTACACTTTGTCATTGAATTCTTGCATCCTTCCCAGGAACAATTTTTATATTATCCTTTCATAGATGGAAAATACCAAAAGCTACTTCTTTAAATGTACATAATTTGTAGGAGTGGAATTAGATTTGAACCTTGGGACCGGTTATGGAATGGGCTGATGTGAACACAGTGATGGTATTCAACACCTCTCTGCCTCTGTTGTTTAGAGTTAGTGGTACCAATATTGAGTGCTCAGGATAGGGCACTTGATAACTGCCTAATAAATCATTCACATTGTACTACTCAGTTCTGGACTGTGGGCACTGACTCTTAACAGGACTATCATCCCCTTGAGTCTGGAACAGAATGTTTTGGTTTCTTGGTACCCTCCAAATCCAGTCATTGTATGGCTAAAACCAGGATAACTTTCTTCGAGGAAGCTCAGAGCAGCCTACCACCCCCTATTGGTAAGTTCCTTATTAGTCTGTTACGTGCACATGGAGGCTGTCAGATAACAGGTGTGCATGTACATGCTTTCTCAGTTCAGGGATCATTTGCAATTACAAGAAGACATCATGATGGAAATAACACATTCCAGGAACAAAAACCCACATGGACAGACGTTAGTCTGAGAAGTCCTTTCATATGTCAGTCTTTCCATCTACAAAATGGGTTGTAAATATGGCCCTGACAGTGTCGACCATTCGTGACTTTATGACTCACGAATAAAGTTTGCCATCAGAATGACTTTCCTTACTATTATGTTTCAAACCCAGAACAAATGGCTGAGGTGCCTATTTAACAAATCAAAGCAGACCTGGCTGCCAGGTTCTCCCAGCATCCCTTAGTCTCTACCTTTTACAGGATACCCAGGACAATTATTTAGAATAGCATCCACCAGTAGTGACACCTGCTTTGGAACCAAATGAATGTCTATCACCTTAGAAAATATAAAATGAGGAAGAAAGAAAGAAGCTACATCCAGAGTGGAAGGCTGAACACTCCTGAAGCCACTGATGAGGGCCCAGGCTGCTGAGGTTATATGGCAAAGATGTTCAGCACTTCTGACTCCAGCAGGGCTGCCCTAGCAGCACCTGTTCCTGGAAGCCTGTCCATTTATAAGGCTTCAGAAAGACATTTAAGGCTGCTAGCCCCCGACTCAGTATGACAAGAGCAAGCAACAGGTGTTTCGATGCAAGGGAGGCCAATGGCTTCTAAGAGTTCTCTCGGAGCTATTCCCAGTAAGTACTACACCAGGGGCACCCATCCAAATATTCCACCTAGTTCATGCTTCAAGAAGGCAAAGTCACTCCCTACCAAGAGTACTTAGAAGGGCTCTGTTTCTTAGACATGGGCAGGATAATCCTGAACTTTCTTATCATAGATTTTGTCTCACCTACTGAAAAAGGTCCTGGCAATACCCAGACTAGTTCCAGACATTCTCTTGGAAATGCCTGGCTCCTACCATCCTGCCTGCTCCTGGTCATTTTTTCACATGCTTCTAGTCTTTGCAGACTTGTATAATAGGTTTTATATACTAAATCCCTCCCATTTCTTTGTTGTTTGATGAGAATCCTCCTCCCATGCCCTGTGACTGCCAGCTCATTCTTTGAATCCCTTTGTGTCTACCTGACTCTTAACATAGTACCTGGCCACTTGGGGCACATGGGAAATATCTGGTTAATAGTTAAAAGAGTGAATGAATCTGGAGCATTCAAAAGAGATGTAGTAAGTTTCAGGTCTTGTGTTTGATCTCACAAACAAGCTTTCTATCTACTGTATTTCGCCATGTTCTTTACCTTGCCTGCTCAGAATTTTAGATCCATAGGTTAAAACACCAATAAGCTCTTATAACATTAGGATAACCTTTCATATATTCCAAAGATCCATCATAATTATTCCATTTAAACATGCAGTTTGACATAAAAATAAATTAAGACATGTTGGAGTCCTAGCCTTGGCCAATTAGCAAAGCTTATAGCTCCAGCAAGCTCCTTAACCCTTTTGAATTCAAAATAGAACTGAAAAATAAAATGAAAATTATAGTCTCTGAAATATTGTCAAGATGAAGTAAGACAAGGCATACATGTGCCTGCCTTGGTGGTGGGTGCACCAGGACTGCTGCTCTTCTTCCCACTGACATCTGCACCTTTTGGAAGCCACAAGGTGAATATCACCACTACTAATTAATAAGCAGATAACTCCCAGGTCACAGAACTAGCTAACGCCTTGCCCAAATATGTGGCAGTTAATTACAAAACCAAGCAAATGAAACAGGGACTGTGTAGAGCCCACACTTAGCTCCATTGCTTATCTAGTCTTTCTCTCCTGAGGAGGGTGAAGTGGGTGCACAGTTACAATGCTGTTGCTACAACCCATGTTTCTTGAACAATATTCTTTCTTCTGGTGCTTCCAAAATTGTTAAAGATACTCAACTTGGATATTCTAGCCTTCATTTTCCTTTGTCATTGGCTATTGCATTCTATGACTGGTACTGAGTATGTGACAAAGCCCTCCAACACACACACAAAAAAGGTTTTACTAAATAATGGTGGTAAAAATATGCTTATATATCTCATGAAAATTCCACTGAACTCCAGAACGTAACTGGCTTGCTTGTTGTGTATTCTTAGCATTTTGTAGATCTGCTCAAGAAATATTTTCACATATTTAGATTATACTTTTACTGTGATGCCAGGTTTTTCCAGCAGTGTCCTGAATGGACTGTGACCCCAAAACATATCAAATAAACAACTCTCAATTTACTCTTGGTTTAACAATTTACTGTTCCAAATTCAAGCTTATGAGGAATGTGCTATTTATGGGAAGCCATTTTGCTTCTGGACATTTGCTGAGAGACAGTGAAATTCAATGTACACTACAGGGCTGTTTTCACACTGCCAAGAGATCGCACCCAAATCCATATACAAGTTCAAGGACCATAATCAAAAATACAGAAAAAAAATTAAATGCTAACTGTTCTATAAAAGTATCATTGCACCAAAAAGGAAGTGGAAGGTATTTGTAAAGTACCTCACTATATGAGGAACACATTCAGGAAGGAAATTGCCACTGAAACTGTAAGGTCTTCTGCAAGGGAGGGTCTTCAGCATAGTATAGTGCTGCCTGTACAACTATTCTCTTCCCAACAGTGACCCCTCATGGTTTAAAGTCACTCTTGTCCAGCTGAAAGAAATAGAAATAGCCTTTTTTTGCCAGTGTCATCCTAGAGAATTCTCTGTGTGTGACGTAGTTGCTAGTCATTGTCAAGGTGCCTTGACTCTGAAAAATATTAATTGCTAATTGTCATACCTAACTGAGGATGAGCTCTTTCATCTGAGGAAGCCAACCATAGGCTGGCTGTTAGGAATCGCAGGCAGTCGGTGAAGCCTGACTGTGCCTGACACTTGGGGACACAGAACAAAGACTCACAGACTGTCTGAGCAGCTTATAGTAAATACTTAGGAAGATGAAGAAATTAACCAGAAAAGCCAGCATATAGGAAGCGGTAGGACCATGCTAGTGTTGAGATAAGAAATAACATTGGCATGAGCTTGAATGGTCAGTGGGGGGGAAGTGGGGGGGGTCACAGAGTGTCTAGTATTAAAGACCTGAACTATAAAGAAAGGGAATCCAGTCGAGTGTCTAATGTGGCTGAAACAGAAAGTGCATGCAGACAAGAAAAGCAAATAAATGTGGACAGAGGAGGTGAGCAAAAGTGCAAAGACGTCCAGACACTTGAATAATGTATTTACAATTCAAGGCCAATTTTGACTTTGGGGTGAATTCTGGGCTATCCTGGGCTATGTGGTAAGATCCTGTGCTAGAGAAACAAACCAGGAGCAACAACAGAAGATTACTAAGAAGCTAAAAGTGAAGCAAAGCTGATGTGGATTTTAACTTCTGATATATGTAATTATCTGAAGCAAGGACCTGATAAACAAGGAAGGCAGTGCTAAGATAGTCAACATTAGTCTAGGCATGGTAGCAAATACCTTTAACACAACACCCAGGAAGAAGAGGCAGGAGGGTATCTGTGAGTTCAAGGCTGTTCTGGGCTACATAACAAATTCTAGAGCAGCAGACTTGCTGCTCCCTACCCCCTCCCATTCAAAAGAAATTCACCATGACCATCTACAGAACACAGATAAAATAAACTCAATTAAAACAGAAGAAACTGAGTGAGAAATGAGGTTTTGAAAATCAGAACAGATGCTGGTTAGTTCACAATGGAAAGTTACAACCATAAAATAGCTTTGATGCAAGGGCCTTAGGAGTAACCAGACTCACAATTCCTTGGGCTTGTTTATGTCTGTTTGTGAAGATTTAAATGCATCTCAAGAATTTTTTTCTAAATTGTATCCTTTATGCTTAGAAGACATATAATTTTGTAGATTTAAGAAGCACAGTGACCATTGAAAGCTGCCATTATGATCACAAGAGCATCCTTGTAGTTTCTAATTTGTCTTCAAAATTTAGATTTATCTACCCCTAGCATCTTGTATTCTAAGGATCACCTTACCCAGACTAACCCAGACTAAAGATTTTGAAGTAGCTGCTCTGCACTGTACTACACAGAGATGTAAATCACAAACAGTTGCATTCTACATCAGGTTTTTTTGTGGATTAATCATTCAAGTAAGGAATCCATCTTCTACCCTCTCTTAACACACACACACACACACACACACACACACACACACACACACTGTATACAGTTAAACCAGAACCATAGAAGACTTTGGAGTAAGCCTTAATGTTTGCACTCAAGTTACTCAAAGCCTTATTGATGAACAAAGGTGATCCATGAATGAACAGACAAATTTGGTTCAGAATACATTGAAGGGTAGCTGTCCCTTTCTTCTTTGCCTGCAAGCTGTTTCCTTTGGGATCTACCTGTCTCCACCCCCACCCATGCTGGGGTTACAGGCATGTGTGGAAGAAACATGGCAGACTTGTTACTTAGGGTCTCAAAGTCACAGCAGTGGTCTTTCCCATTGAACTATTTCCCCAGACCCTGGTCTTAACTGTTTCTATCTACAAATTTGGGGTCTAACTTATTCATATATCCTGAGGCCTTTAGACAAATCATTAAACTATTTGTTTAAGATCTCTCTGATTTTTCAATATAGACATTTTCAATATAAACTTCCCTGTTGGGACAGCTTTCATTATATCTCATAGGTTTAGGTATATTGTATTTCTATTTGCAGTCAGTTCTATAATATTTTTATTTCCTTCAAGATTTCTTCAATGATCCACATATCATTCACTAATATAGACTCATGGCATTCTTGACTAATAAGCTGAGGCAAACATGACATTATCAATTCTAGGCCTACTCTAGAATTTTCTACTTTCTGTCTTTCTAGATAATCTAGCTACTATGCTGTAAACAAACACAGGCTAGATTTCAGAATTTTAAAATAGCATATGGAGAAAGAGACTACCCAAAATAATATTGGACATTGAATATGTGAACAAAAGCTTCCCATGTTGTCCAGACGAGCATCTACTAAATGCAGCTAAGATACCCCAAGAAGAACCTTCCTTCTAAGATCCCTGGTCAAACTCCTGACATAAGAAAATGAGAGATACTAAGTCCTTGTTTGCAAGGTGGCAACAGTTGCTAACACAAATATAAAGTAGGAAAAATATCAGAATCTCTAGGAGGCTGAGATAGAAGGATCCTAAGTAAAGTTGTTCCTAGCCTAGGGATGACCCTGTCTCCAAGAAATAAAAAGTAAAATAGGTATTTCCCTATGGTTCACTTTCTTGTTGACTATTTGGCTATACTGATGTGGTAACAATTCTGTATGAGGAGCCACAGAGATTGGGAGGGGTCCAAGATGTAGAATTTGTGCATCTACAAACCTAGTCTAAAACTTGGATGGTTTAAAGAAATGATAGGTTTTATATTTATTTGACTTCCTTTTTCTAAAGACTTTATTCTTCAGGCATAGGCTAGGTCACTAATAAACATGAATAGCTTCCTAACTTTAGCCCAGATGCCAAATGCCAATCTTTAGCTTGTTTCTCTTTTCCTCTCCCTTTCCTGGTCTTCATTCTAGTCACATTGTAACTCAAGACTCAGGGTGATTAGAGTCAATTGTCCAATAAGAAAAGGCGTTTCCGCGTACTATAAAAGACCAAAGTGCAGGAGAGTGGGGTGAAATAACCTCCTCACTTGTTCTTTTCACCATGGCATTCCTGCATGTCATTGCCTCTCTGAAGGTCTTTGTGTAAGGCCTGTCATGAGCCTGATGATTTCAAGTACACAGATGCCTGGAATGAACTTCTCTATTTTCTTTTATTTCTCCCAATAGACATGAATCCTGACCAGGATTCCAAAAAATTCCCAGGCTTCAAAGCAAGCCCCAAAGATAGTTCTCCTGACTGTTTACTATAAGAACTTGACAATGATCCATCACCATTCTCCAAGAAGGAGTTCCAGCCTGCCTACTTAGTTGATGTTCGTAAAGATTTTACTAAGTGATTCATGAGAAAGCATGATACTATACATAAGTGAACTCTTTGGAAATCAAACACTGCAATCCTTCAAATAGTCATCCCTTTTATTCATTTATCAACTATTTATTGAGCATCTGCTATGTACCAGGTACTTGCCAGATACTGTGGCTATAAATCAAGAGTGAGGATCACACAGAGAAATCTACCAAATATAAATCAAGGCTCATGTGGTCAAATGAATCTCATCAATAATCATTTTTTTAAATGTAGGTAATTTTTCAGACAGATTATTTCCTCCGTACTTTCTTATAAAATGAATTATGAGACTTGAACGAAGCCTTTAGCCATGTCACAGATGATTGAGTTACTAGGACCACATACTTTAAAGTTCTTCATCCCTGGACTGTTGCTCCCAAGTCAGGTTAGTTCATGGCAAATTATTTCCAGCCTGAAATGCTGTTGACTATATCACAGGGTGCCCTTGTAGCCCCAACCAGAAAAGAACTATAACTTGAAAGCATTAGCATATTACAAAAGTTCAATTTGCTGGAATTCCTAAAATACGTTGCCTTTGGATTAAACGGATTAGCTGGTTAGTGTGAGGACCTGGATTCATTCGCACATTGATACCTGAGGGCAGGGCCCAGGTCTGCGAGTGACCGCAGCAGCCAATGGATTCAAAAGTTGGATTCACGCCAGTCACCTTACCCCTTTGCTCAATCCTGGAATGCCAAGGTGTGCTGCACCTTGCTTACATATGTTTTGTTTTAAAGACCCCAGCCAGTCAGGGCTGGGGGTCCTTAGCCTTTCCGCTGTGCTGGAATCAGGCACCGGAACTAGGCTTTCGACCCACGTTCGTGGGAACCTGTATGTAACCTGTATATATCAATAAAATCCCCATGTTACAGCGTGTCTAGCATTCCTAGTAGTGATTGTGGAAATTCTTACATGCAAGCATAACAGTTAGCAATATTCAATGTTTGGTCTGTGTCCATAACTTGTGCTCACCTTTCCATCTAGCGTGATAGTCAATCCTTTGTGAAAAAGAAGCCAGAAATCTCTTGCTGCTTATGCTCTGAGTGTTGAAGATCTTTCTAGAATGCCAAGTCTCCTTTCATTCTTCTCCTTAGTCTTGTCCAGAGAACATTTCCGGGTCTTTTTTTTTTTTTCCTGGTGAAAGATATTGTTAGCACTGAGAAAGAATACATGACATCTATTGTCAGCACTGGGATAGATTAAATACTTCAATTATGTTTTTGTTTTCCGGCTTGAACTGAATGTGGCAAACAAAGGTTTTGTTGAAATTATAATTTGTTTCTACCCTCTTCTAAATTGAAATATATACAATGGGAATGAAAACTGGGACATTAGGAATTATTAAATGTCCACAGTATACGGACTCAGTTCCTTGATGCTACTCATGTGTAATCTCCCAAAATACATGTCCTGTGAAATATAACTTTCTATCAAAAATGTGGATGAAGAATCTGAATTGAGCAAAATTAATAATTTCCAGGACTAAGCAACCAAAGAATGTCAGGAATGTGATTTAGACCCTCTGCGGGTTCATGATCAGAGTGACTTTGCAAAGGCTCCTAGGTGTGTTTCTATTTGACTTAAACAAAAAGCTCTACTGTCAGCATTGTGGCTTGATACCTTATGTATTTGAGTACATGCTCCTCAGCCAGTGGTGCTGTTCTAGAAAATGTAGAGACTAGCTGGAGAAAGTAGGTCACTGGTGCAGTAGCTTATGGGTAATAAGCTCTGCTCTGGTTCCACCAGATGTCTTTCTGGTTCCTGATCCACAGAGATGTAATAAGCTGTGCCCAAGACACCACCGTCTCAGGCTGCCAAGCCATACCAGCAGCCATGATTTCCCTGTGATGATGGACTGTACCCCATCTTATCAAATCACACAACAGAATAAATGTGTCCTAATTTCCATAATGTATGTGAGGTTTTTTTGTCACAAAATGAAAAAAAAATAGTTAATACGGTCAGAAATACATAATAGAGTCAACATGAAAGCATTTCTTTGTCTTTAATCTTTTGGACTCACTTTTTTCTTCGGAGCCTCAGTTTCTTCCATTGTTAAATAGCAAAAGCAACCCCCCCCTACTTACAAAACAGTGTTTATCCACTAGCCTGCACATCTCTGAGTTGGAACAATAGGCAGTGGAGGGTACAGATCTGTTTCTTGTCCTCTGGTGATATTTAATCAGAGACACAGCATAGCAGTGAGTGAGTGATTTAAAAACATATGGATAAAATAGACTGTCACCTCCTCCTAGGCCAAGGAAATACATGTTAATGCTTTAGATGTCCTGGAGCTTTAAGCAGAGAGATGCTAAACAAAGTGTATTTCCTTCTCTTAAGCTTTCTAGGAGGGCTTCTTAGAGAAAGGGAATTGGTTGTATTAGATATGAGAGAAGGAACACTCTCTGACAAGCATCAAAGGTCTGCCAATGATCATCACGTGGTCTGTAAAATCTGAGAGAGCTCTGGTATTAAGAAAGAAGCATGAGATTAGATTTTCAAAGTGTATCATAAAGGTATGTTACTTTCCTAGGACTGAAATAGCAAAGGGCCACAAACCTGGTAGCTAATGCAGATATTTATTCTTTCACAATGTGGAAAGTATATTTCTCAAGCCAAGATATTGAAGGACTTAGTAGAAGAATTAATCTTCCTCATGTTGTCCGAAGCCTCCTTTGATGATGGCCACCAATCTATGGTGTTCTTGATTTACAGACTTTAACCTCTATATCCATCTTCACATGATCTCCAAGGGTCAGTCTGTCTTCTTAAAAAGATAGCAGACACATGGGATTAAAATCTACTCTTCCCCAGTAGGATCTACTCTTGTTTAGTTCATCATATCCACAGCAATCATGTTCCTAGATAAAGTTGTAGTCTAGGATCTGAGGATTGGAGGCTTCACCTTTGACAGAGGAAGAGAACCAGGGTATTAAGGAGAGTGTCAGGGAAAATCCAGACAAGTGTAAAAAGTTGCATGTTTGCTTAGTGTTGAGTGCAATGAAACTGAGAGATTTCCTGATGCTAGCCTCAGCAAAACTTGCCACTAGGAGCTGAAGGCTAAGCATACACACAGGCCTTCAAGGAACACATAGTCTAGCTCAGAGAGGAACTGCCCTGCTATGCTGCATCTCAGCCAAGCCCTTTACCTGCTTCATAGGTGATCCTTCCTCTTCCCTGTCTGAGCATCCTCCTTCTCTTTTTTCTTCCTCCCTTCCTTTCTCCAACAAGTCCTGCTGATCTCCATCATGTTCCAGCCACATAGCTCCAGCTATGCTGTTCTAGATAACTACTTAGACCTAACTAGTCAATGGTTATTGAAGGAGACTCTGCAACCATTAACTTACTAAACCATAATCTTTTTAATAAACTAATTTCTAAACTGATAGACTATCACTTCTGAAGACTGTTCAGCACACAGAGCCACCCTAGTACCCTAGGGGAGACATAGGCTCGAACACTAGGAAATAGGGGTCAGTGGGGGCTACCATACTGGAGTCAGGTTACCCCATAGTTTTTAAAGCCCATGAAAGATCATGACTTTTCTCCCCCATTTCTTTCCTACTACTCCTTTTCATGCTTTATTTTCCCTCTCTTCTTTTCTTACATATGAAGCCAAGCACCTCTTATGCATGAGGCCAGCATAAAAGCCACCAGGACCAGAAAAGATGTGTACCCAGTCCATGCTTCTGAGGAACCTATGGAGGTAGTAAGGCAGAACCCAGCTCCAATATGTTCCAATAACTAGATAGAAACGCTACCCAGGAAACTCAGAAGAAGGAATAGAGAACTTTCATTTTACTGCAAAATGCAAGTCACTGACAAACAGTCGTGGGATCTGTAGAACCAGAAGCCGTTTTGGGGGATGTGGTAGACTAGAATAAGAATCTTATTTTATTTGTCCAGAAGGTAAACACCCAGATGTACCTGCTGCCTCTAAATACCCAGATGTGGTGTCTGCCCACCAGACTATGTTATCTCCTTTCTTCCAGAATTCCTCTTGCCAGAATGGCAGCTATCCACTGCTGCTAGGGCTTGAGCCTCGGCAGACCAGACTGCAAGAATGTGTGCGTTCACATACTCAGTGTACCTCTGTGTAGGTGGGAATTACAGAGGTGCAGTCTCAGAGCTGAAGATAAGAGCAAATCCAGACTGTGCCTCATTCCCACCTCAGCCAGCCCCTGCTGGAGCTCCTCCAGACAGCCCCCATCGATCCCAGACCTTGCAAGAAAGCCTTTGAAATACTGCTGCCTCTTCATGGGCCTGTTCCCCTTGCCCCCATGGTGTCATTTCTAAATCCATTACATTCCAATGGCTTTGGGATCTTTTAATTACATGTGACGAAACCTTGCTGTTGCTGGGATTAGACGGCCTGTGTTGACGATTTATAGGCCTCGGCGTTCACACAAGCAAGGTAATAAATAACATGAAATGGGCCCTTCAGTATTAAAAACTTCAGAGCTACCCACTAAGCTATGACAGAAAGGAGGGAAAAATGAAAAGAGTGAAAAAAATTTTTTTAGCCGTAATGCCTGTGTCTCATATGTTTAAAATACTGTATGTGAAACAGGGGATGTCAAAAATACAGGGTGCTGAGCGATAGGCAACTCATAAAATTTTATATCTGCTGTGAGGATTTCCAACCATATAATGAGGCCTTTCCTTTCTTTTCTTTTCTTTTTTTTAATCCTGGCACCTCATGCCTGATGAGGTGACCGAGAGGGTAAGTTAGCTGGCACACACACATGGTGGCTTCTCCAGATTTAATGACAGAATGAGAACTGCAGGGTGGCACAGTCTTTATCTCCCAGCTCCCCATTCTGTTGTTCCATAGACCCTAAGCAGCCTCATTCCTATTCCTTTTTCCAAGCTATTCTCCAGGTAACCTCCTTCCCAGGCATGTTTCCCATCCTCCAGTAACCAAGGTCTTTGGTACACTTACACATCACATAAGCACACCCCACTGGAGACAGCTAATGTCTCCATGGGGAGTTATCAAGTTCAAACACGCTTAACTACCCTGCCCAAGAGCTAAGTCAAGGCCTTTTGGCTTGTAATGCCTGGGACAGTGATAGAGACTCCATAGACCTTTCTTTGCCCTCAAGAAGCTAAGACTTGGGGATTCAGTTGAGCTTATCAAAAGGCAAGAAATAGCCTTGGGGTGAAAGGTGTTGAGAAGGGAAGGGTAGGATTGTAGAAATGGGAAATGTCTGAATTATAAGGAATGTGAACTCAGAATACCTGAAGCAGAGCATGGCTTCTTCCTAAAGATCCCACAAAGAGCATCTAAGTGCCTCTGGGTCCAAGGCCAGGCTGGATTCAGGGATATTTTGTGCCTCTCAACACCAGGAGTCATTAGTTTCTAGCCAGAGTTCTCCCATAGCCATAGTTTTGCAGCGCTTATGTGTGGGGAAGGTGTATATACATCTCTATGTATGTCCATCTGTCCAACATTACCAATGCCTCTTGAACCCAATCAAGAGACCTTATCAACCCACACTGCCCTCTCATCCCTTTAGGCAAACATTCACCAAGACTTACAGATATCCAGCCATACTAGAGACAGCTCTCACAGAAACAGGTACTCACACTAGTTCGTTCTCCAACCTCCAAAAGAATGGCTTATACACAACAACCTAGGTTAAAAGCTTTTTGGTTAAAAACAAGGACCAAACCTTCCTTGTTTGGAGGAAGCCAGCCTTCCCAGTGGATTCTAATCCAGTGCAGTTCTACTGAAGAGATTTACATTAGTTTGAATCTTTAAGGCTGATGAAAATAATAAGTCACTGTTGTTGTAGGTCTAAATAAATGAATGACTTAAGAGGGAAGCCTGGTATGATTTGAGGGTCATCGGACAACCAAGTAGTATGGATAAAATAAACTAGATTCTCATAGAGGAGGAGGATTAGCCAGGAGCAGATAAATGACAGCAGGTGAATCACAGCGCTGTCTATTTCTGTCTATAACTAGGATTACATGAGCCATAGTCTCCACGTGAACAGGAATCATGAATAGCCCCTTGTTGATATATTCCTAAAAGTTGGTACTTAAGTAATGAATATATTCATAGTGTTAGAAGACAGGGACATCTTTCTGACAGTAAGCTAACTCCTTTGGCAGACATTACTAAAAGCATCCATCCTAGAGATGAAAGGAAAAAGTTTGAGTTTTTTCTTTATTTTTAACTTTTTAATTCCCTAGGCATCAACAATCAAAAAGCCTAGCTTAGATTTTCAGCTCTCTTGCCTGAAATAGCCTGCAGGGTTATTGCAAAGGTACGTTTCTCAGCTCAGTAATAACTTTCTGATCTCTTTGGGCTTGGAATTCTCAGAAGACACAGCTGGGAACTGTGATGAGTGACTTCTGTAGTCCCAGTAGGACCCAGGTCAAACGGTCAGAACCCAACGTTTACCACTGAGGGCTGTGGCTCCAGAAAGATGGGCAGAAGGAAGCAGAGTGTCACTGCAAGGCAGCAATGCCAGACCTGAGGCAGTCAAGGGAAATCTGCAAGGGAAATCTTCAAGGGAAATGGAGGAACTGGAGGGTTAGATTGAGGGTGCCTAAAGTGTGGTGTACAGCAGAAAAGCCTGGAGCATTGGAAGGTTGGGTATACTAAGTGAAATTTTGACCTACTGTATTTTCAACTTATGATAGCCTTACTGCATTTAAAGTTGGGGAGAATCTGTATTGTAACAGCCCGTCTGTCATCTCTGGGGCATTGATATTGCTTTTCACTGTTTAATAAACAAAGATGAATATCTTCAAAGCTAATTTTTACTACATTCAAGGTAATGTTCTTTTTTGAACTCCTAGACGAACTGCTGAGTCAGAGAGGCCCTAAGACATAGAAGGCTTTTGAAACTGATTTCTGGGGTGATTTGGCTTCACTCGAGATCCTGAAGACACAACAAATTGACGAACATGGAATGCTGAACAGTGTTGTACTAGATTTCTGACCCTGTATGGGCCAGAGGCCTGACCTTGGTGGTGGTGGCTTTTAGCCTCCAAGGAATGACTCAGACACTTATATTAATTTCATACTGTTTGGCTTATGTCTCAGGCACATTGCTAGCTAGCTCTTTCATCTTAATTCAACCCATTTCCATGAATCTACCTGCTACATGGCCCAATAGCCCCTATCTTACCTGGGTCTTACATGCTACTTCTTTGGCGGATGGATGGAGTCTGACTGACTCCACCCTCCTTCTGCTTGTCGCTCTTCTGATTCCTGCAACCACTCACATAAATTTTATCTAAGGGACTTGAGAGATGCCTCAGGGATTAAAGTACTTCCTGCTCCTACAGAGGACCCCAATTCAGTTCCTACTACACATGATGAATGGCTTGCTACCACCTCAGCTTCAGCTCAGGGACATCTGATGCTCTCTTCTGGTCTCTGTGGACACCCACACACATGTGACATAAATGCACATACTCAGATAAAAATAATAAAAATAAATCATTTAAAACTCCTATCTGAGGTCTAAAATGTCAGCATCAAGCAGCAAAGGTATTGGCTTTGAAGCCAGAGGGACTTCAAATCCACCAGTGACTGTTCAACTTCTGGGCCTCAGTTTCCTCATGTATAAAACCAGAATAATAGCAGAACTAACCCTGTGAAGCTGTAGGGAAGAAAAAGTTAGTTACACAAACATTTTGCACTGTTCCTAGTGAGTACTAAACTGTCAATGATTCTGTTGATTTTATCTGTTGACCTAGTTGCTTTTAGACCTCTCTAAAGAAAGATCTACTTGAATTTTTATCTCACATTATCAGCAGGCTGTTCTGACTAGTAGTTGAAAACATAGAAAAGAGCTGTTAGACCATCTCAACCCAGATACTAACCACAGCACCTGAACCCCTTTCTAAGCCTTTTCTGATCAGAGTACTGACCAGAGGGTCCAAGGCTTTTCTTTGTTATGGGTAGGGATAGCTATCATATCAACCAACCAGTTGATAAAACCAGGAATGGTACTATTTACATTAAGTAAAAGGGAAAATATATTATTGATTTTGGCTCAAAAGGCATCATTGTGTTTAGAAACCCATTACACTGAACATCATGGAAGCAGAGCTATACTTTCAACGTTTCCTTTCTGAGAGAATTTTTTTCAAGGACATTTAAAGGCTGCCTCTTTGATCCTGAGATGCCCTGGGCCCCTCCCAGTCTCTCTCATCCTGCAGCCATCCTACCCTGACTTCTAGGTCATCAAAGCCAAGGAAACTGTGATTTACACAAGAAAGCTACTCCAGAATAGGCTAAGCCAGACAAAGCAGTGCCCAGGAGCCCTATGAAGGCCTGAACTTCACAACCTGTTATATTGATATCTTAAGAGCCACTTGCATGGAGTGTATCTCTCATTTTATCATCTTATACACCCTTATTATCACCCTCATTTTAAAGCTGAATAGACAGAGAGTTACAGAGGCTCAGTGAGTTCAAGATCACAAGATTATCACCAGATGTCTCCAAGGAGCAGGGCAGAAACTTCAATAACAGCCTATCCAAGCTAAAAACTCCATCATTTAGAACTATGAGAAGTTTCCAATGAGAAATGGAAATGTAATATATACTCTTCTGGCCCAGGAGGAAGACCCTGGGGGATAGTTCACAATAAAGATGATTCTTGTTTAAGGAACTAGAAAGAAGACCTCTGGTCTCTTGTTTAGTGAGTGTGGCTCTGCGGTAAGGGGGATAGATCTAGATGGCGGGCTGGGACATTTGCAGCAAGTGCTATGAAAGTGATGTGCATTTGTAAGAAGATGGAAAGGACTCAGAGAATGATATTTGTGATCAATCCCACAGTGTTGCTGATAGTTGAAACTCCACCCTCCTCCTTCCTCCAATGCCAATCTGTGCCCTCACCCCCACCCCCAGGATTTGAGATGGGTGGAGCGTCTTTCTGGCCTGAGCTGTATCAGCTGGCCTTTGGTTTCAGCCAAACATGAGAAAAGTCTTCCTGATGTTTCATCATGTACATTGGCAAAGGAAGGAAACAAGATGAACAGTGTGAGGGCTGTAAAGTATGGAAGCTGTAAAGTAAACAGAAAATCAGTAGGATAAGCAATGACAAGCATGTACCCCTGGAAAGGAAGACTGTTCCAGAGCTGGAAAGCAAGGCATTAACTTTGAAAGCTGACACTTCCAAGTGTTAAGTAACTATGGCTGTTGTCATATTAGTTTCATAGTGTCATCTAGAAACTCACTTTGTCATCTGAATGCCATTTTCTTGAACAACAGTCTTTGCTAAATGTAGCTGTAAGGGTTATAAGATATTGAACTGACCATAGAAGCATGGGGTCAGCCCAGCCAGTTGCCAGTGGGAAGAAAAAATCAGGGTTGGTAGAGGTCCAGTGTCATGGATCAGACAGTGTGGATCTCAAATAGATAGGACTATGTCTGCACCTCTTGTAAATCAAGTCCCAGAAGAATCATCTAAACCAGGAGGGGTTGTCAGGTTCTATAAACTATTTGGTTTCTGGTTCCATATCTATAAGCTCAGAAGCATAATCAGAAGACCCCAAAACTAGCTAAGCCAAGACTCTCTGCCTTGGCTCATAGGTTCTGATCATAAAGGACCCATTACTCATTGTCATATATCATGGTTCCCTGGAAACTATGGCTATTTCTGGGCAGTATACTATGTGCAC
Organism: Sigmodon hispidus; assembly: GCA_004025045.1. Lineage (NCBI taxonomy): Eukaryota > Metazoa > Chordata > Mammalia > Rodentia > Cricetidae > Sigmodon > Sigmodon hispidus. The sequence continues at coordinate 46,953 of PVIH01006027.1, forward strand.
AAGACCTAGTGAGGTAGCAGTTCAGAACTGGGGATACATGGTAACGTGGAGTACTCTGAGTTCTAGAAATTAACCATTGGGGGATTGGCCTCCCTAAGTGATGGTGGCAGATGGGAAAAGCATGACTCCGGGTTTATATAGAGCAATGGCACTTAGTAACAAACAAACCAGACTCTCTCTCCAGGTGGATTCATAAGATCAGAAGGAACCCCAAGCAGAAGCTAGTGCTGAGATCTGAGTTAGAAGCTGACATGATGATTGAACTTTGGGGCTCCACTCCCAATTCCAGCAAATAAAGAAGAATGCTCTTGCTCTGTTGCCTCAGAATGATCCCCATGTGACTAATAATACTACTGTATGAGGACAAGAGCTGGAGACCTGAGATGGTAGCCACTGTTGCACAACTACACTCACATAGCAGAGCCAATGCCTAGCTCATTCTGCTCACCCACTTCAACGCTGTTCTCTTTTAGGACTTCCCTCATCCTATCTACTTGGTCCTTCAAGGTGCCCTTGTGTGATCCACTCTGCCCCACCCACCTCATCCCTCCCTTTCTCTGCACAGACTTTTCAACAATGAATGTCTATAATTTCTGCCTATGGTCGGAATCACCAACAGGAGGTGGTGCCTTCATCTCCCTAGGGACAGTTAAGCAGAACACTGAGGGCCAGGAGCAAAAGGAGCTACTAAGAAGAGAAAGGGCCATGTGTGCTGTGAAATCCATTACCTCCTCAGGCCAAAGCAGAGTGGGAAACACTGAGACTCCCTAACACAGGACTTTGGGGGGATGTACAGGCAGTGGCTGGGGCTTCCATGCAATCTCTGGAAAGACCTCATGTCACCTGTGAACAGTGAGAGGCATTGGAAAGTGAAGAAACACTTTGTTTGTTCTGACTCCCAGATCCAGAGAGATTTCAGTCCATAGTGGTAGAAACAGCCTGGCAGCAGGAACGGCTCTCCCCGGGGCCCTGGGGGCATGTGGCAGCCCTTCATAGCATGGTCAGCCAGAGTACAGAGCACAGGCTGGAACCAGGGTTGGGGATAATTTCCAAAGGCCCTCGTTATTTACTTCCACCAACTAGACCCCACTTGCTAAAGGATCTGCAGCCTTTAAAATGCAACTACAAACTAGAAACCAGTGGTCAACAGGAGCACATGGGGGATGTTTCAGACTCAACCCATAATGGTCACTAATTTGTTATTTTTTTCTAGGGCTTCTAACATGACTGTGAGAATTACTACACAGGAATTTAACTTAAACCTCAAATTCTTTTCTGAATAGCATTGCTTAGATTTCGAGAGTTTTCTAATCAAAGCCCCTCATTGTATAGGCTTAGAAGTAAGACCTAGAGAACTGAAATCATTTGTCAGTCAGTCTGTGTGTTACCTGTACAAAGGTCATGTCTACACAGAGCCTCCACCATCATCTTCCTCTTCTACAGAGAAGAAAGAAACAGGGAACATAGAAGAGTAAGACCCACGCTCAGTTTTCAGGCAACTTCATCAGGCTCAAGGAGAAAAAGAAAAGTACGTGACTGAATCTTGGTCGGTAGACTCCTCACCATGGCTCCCATCCTGCCCTTCATTCTCTGCTTCCTATCCCTGTTTTGGCCATTCACTGGCAAAATAAGTTACAGATAAAATAAGTAATTTTTAATTGAGGTGGTATGTGGTGATATATCGCGGTAAAAACTCGCTCTGAGATATGTTTTAAACAGGGTTTATTTGGTGAAAATCGCTTATAAAACAGAGCCGGTTTTAAGAGAAGATGACAGGATGAGATTGTAGCGCGTCGGAGCCTTTTTAAGGAAGATTTTTTATCTCTACGCCGTATGTTTGAACTCTTGGGCAGCTGGGGCGAACTGTGCACTCGGTCGGGGAACTCTCGCGAGAGAATGACGACTTCTTGTCTTGGTCTCTTCTCTCGAAGGTCTACTTCTGGAATCTTTTTCAGTTAACCATGCCCCGCTCGTCTCCAGTCCTATGACGCGATCGTTTACATATATAGTTCCTGATTTCCCGCTACAGTGATATGTTATATATTTAATAAAACCTGAAATATCAAAGAGAGAAATATGGCATTTTAGGGCTGTTTTTTTTTAAGAGTTTTTTAGTCTGGTAGCCCTGCCCACATTTTTTGTCTGCCTCTGGCCAATCAGCTTTCTATTAAACTAACAGGAGGAACTAATATTAACAATGCAGTATAATCTTACTGCAGTGGTATCAGGTGATAATGGGCAAAATGAGGAAGAGAACAAAGCTGGTACACAAAGCAAGATGGAATGGAAGCTGGAAAGGAAAAACCTGGGAATTTGAATAGATAGCAGTATGTGGGAAAAATATGTCAGTCACTCAATGTCTTTAAAAGGCAGCAGGAGACCTAGAGGCTAGAGAGATGGAATATACTAAGCAAGAAGGAGAATAAAAAATAAAACCAGAGCAGGTGACCATGGAAAGTCCTTGGATTTAAGTAGGAAGTGTTACCAGCCTTAAGTAACTCAGAAGGACCTGATATTTATAAGGACCGAAAGCTGCACTGCTGGGGAGACAGAAGGAAGATGTGGTCTCAGGCTATCACAGCAACCAAGATGAGAGATGATGGTAGCCAAGCCCACAGTAACGCACTGGACCTGGAGTGCCCAAATTTCCCCACACAGAGTCCTCTTATGCTTTACACTCCATCTGCTAACCTTCAAATTCCCCCATCATGGCAGCACAGCCTAAGTGGCATTGATCGACAGCATCTATATTCCAAGTGTCCATACATTTGAAAGAATCACACACACAAACAGTGGATTTGTTTTTTCAGACCTGACAATCATGTTGTTCTCCACAAAGGAGGCGCTGAGACTTTTCTCTCTCACTTTGCCATTCCCTTTAACCAGCCTAACCCTTGCTTCTCCAGCCTCCTCATTAGAGTGGTCCAGGGAGCTCACATGCTCAAATGTTAGTGGGTGTGGATGCTAACCAAGCATAGGTCACTGCCCAGAATCCATCCCTAAGTGGAAATCAACAGATCAAGTTCAGCCTGAGACTATAAGCAAAATGTGCCAGAGTTAGCACTATGAGGTCAACTTTCACAAGATTCTCAGGAACCCCTACTAAGAAAGAGGGGTGTTAATACACATGAGTTTAATGAGCTTTTCCACCCAGTTACCATATATGTTTCAACAAAGACTTTCCATGATTAATCCCAAGTAGAAAGCACGAGGTGAAGAAAGGCACACATTTGAAGCCATAGACTTCAATTTACCTCAGGCAGGAAGGAAACCACACAATCTGCAGATTAAATACATTTCTTTTTCCACAACATGGCTTTCTTTCTCTTCTAAAGTCACTCTTGCATCCCAGCTATAATATGCTCAATAAGAATTTGTGGAATGTAAAAGCACTGTGCTAGGATTCCCATGTGAGAAACAATAGAAGGGAAAAGTATATGTACCACAAGATGCTTCAAAATAAACCGGCATGCATGAGGAGAAAAAATATAAAAAGCCAAAGGCTGTATGCCACCCTTAGATAAATCATGAGTGGTTTGAAGGTAAGGAAAGTTATAATGCCCCACTTCACAGAGGCACGTAAGGGCTGAAGCTTGTGGTGAGGTAGAAGCATTTGCAGGGTATAATTACACACTCCTTCAGCATCCACACTGCCTTCCATGCAATGTAAAACAATGTGTCATAGTCCCGTACAGCCAAAGCAGTAATTTACAAGAGTCAGCAACTCTGCGGGGCAGGTAGACCATATTTCAAAAGGGGAAGGGGAGCTGGGGGAAGAAGTGAGAGACGGCCAATCAATTTCCAAAGATCCTGCTTCCCTGCCACTCCGCTGACCTTTCGGGCAAGACCTAATGCCAATTAGCTCAGTTATAAAGTCCATAATTCTTCTGGGGAAGGCCGTGTGTAGCACATGATCATTTTACAACGGTTGTCCTAATTTGCAGCCCCCAAACATGGACTCCTGGGCCGCCAGGTGGGGGTGGGGGGATTTGTTGGCAAGCGACTAGAGCAGCTGGAAGGGATCACAGAGCACAATTCCTGTCCGCTCAGGGCCACATCTGGAAAACAGCTCCGTGCTGGCTTTAAAACAGCATTAATGAAGAATGGAACTTTGTGCTGGGAATGACTGGGTAGGAAGAAAAGAAGGAGGAAGAAAAGGGGTATCCTTCTGCCCAGTGTCATGGGGGCAAAAACACTGTGGAGAAAACAGCAGGCAGGGTAGAAGACAGAATCCAGGGCAAACTGGGTGTTGATAAGAGAGCTGGCTGCAGAAGTACTGTTAGCATAGAAGCGAGTCTCTATACCCCTTTATTTCTGCCATATTAAAACCTGAGCATCATACAGGGCTGGTCTTGTACCCGTTAAGTTTAGCTGATATTTGTCCATTATGTGGGATATTTGTGGTATCTGGAAGTTTCCAAACTAAAAGAATGTTCAGCAATCGTACATAAATTCTCCAAGTCAACATTCAGTCCCTTGGTTGGGGGATCCCTTTCCCTTAAATGGATTTGAAAATGCAGATGTGCATACTGCTTTTAGAATAGTGAGCATGTAGATACCCAATAAATAATCATTGTCTAAACAAAAACTGGATTAGCTGAATGAGTCATTGTGACTATGGCCTAATTAATAGTTTAATTCCTGTCTTTGATTTCTCAGCTACAAGGACTGCATAAAGCCAGAAAGATTGTTGATTATAAGTACAGAAGGTAGTAGGTCCTTCTAAGAAGTATCAAGATCCCATTGGGAAGGGAGACAGGGGTATTTATAATTTGAAAGCTAGCATTCAATAGTATAATATATTTTCATGTTTTGGGAAAGCCTGCAGTCTGTCTTTGACTCTCCTAATGCAGTCTATGGATAAAGGAGCTGAAGAGAATGTGATAAAAAAAAATTTTGTCGATATTCCGGACATTTGTGAATTTGCAAAGGAAAGAAGAGAATTTAATTTATTATGGGTTAAGAGAACTGTGACGCCAGGCATGGTGGCGCATGCCTTTAGGTCTAACACTCAGGAGGCAGGTAGATCTTTGTGAGTCCAAGGCCAGCCTGGTCTACCTGTGAGTTCTAGGACAGCCAGAGCTACACAGAGAGACCTATTTCAAAAACAAAAGAAAGAAAAGAAGAAAGGAGCCGTGAAATGATGAGAATGAATTTGAGACCTTTGGTTCCAGTTTCTTCCGTTTGCCATTTCATTATTTCAGATCAGAAACTGGGGACCTCAAAGCTAGCCACTTAAAAAGGACAGCCAAGGACAAATTGTAGAAGAAAGAACGACACAGGAATCTTCACCTCCTTTGCCCCTGTGCCAGACTTCCCTGCCTAAACCCACCTCCTAGGCATTTACTAGGAGTGTGAAGGCTCAGTCCATTCAAACTGCTACAAAAAATTACCACAATCTAGGCAGCTTATAAACAAAATAAATTATTTTCTGTCAGTCCTAGAGACTAACAGTATGAGACCAGGATGGGAGGGAGCATGACCTAATTAATCACTTCCTAACGTCTCCATCTCCTAAGTCATTACTTTGAAGGTGGAAATTTCAAGATAAGAACTTAAGGAGATCCAGCATCCAAACTACTGAACTCATCTTATTACATATTTTGTGATTGAAAATTCTAGAGAGCAGACCATAGACATTCACCCCACATCTGGGGCAGGAATTGTCCCATCGGCCGGCGCCCCTGGCAGTCCATTCCTCTTGCTGCTGCATTATGGCACTTGAAGCAGACAGCAGGAACAGAAGCCTTCAGCCAGACTTTGGTTGAAGTTTCATCTCAAGCACCTACCAGAGAAATGATAATTAAAAATTAATGTTTCTGCATGGGAGTAAACAAAGATTTCCTTGCCTGTGGAATGAAGATAAAAGACACTTATGTTATGGGATTCCTGCAAAGAACAACTGAGTCTGTGCATGTTAATGTGATTTCCAGAGCATGGAGTCCTATGGTACAGTTCTATGTGTGTGCCAATGCCTTTGCATGCAGTCTGTATATAGCTAATTTCTAATATTAGTTGATTATTCATTTCTAAACTGATGTGGGCATTTGTTTCTGACATAAAGCATCCATAGAAAGTCATGCTTGGACTTCTTGATTCTTTAAATACATTATTCTTACTTTGCTACAGTCAGTAGTAAGTATATTAATCATATATACACAAGATATCTGTAGGAGATCATTCATGGAAGTTGTCAAGTTGTATTACCCATCATGGCTGAGCCTCACTGACAGCTCACTACATACCTAGCTGACAAGTGCTGCCATCCCATAGTATCCCTCATTCTTACCCTAGCAGAGCCTCCATGTTGTATTGCCTTTCCTCTATTAGTTCCCCATAGCCTCTGCTCCATGACCTGGGTTTTCTCTGGTTTCCAAGGTCTCTGAAAAGATACATCATATACTCAAGCAGAGTGCCATTGATGCATCTAAGTGACATATGTGTCCCTGGAAATCCTGTCACACAGAAGGCTTGACATTTGTAGCTATCAAAAAATAAATGCATTTGGAAACAGCCTTAAATAAATATCTGTATCTGGATCACATCCTTTTAACATCTCACCAGTGTCTCCCAACCCCACCTCCTTCAGAATCTCCATTCCTGGCTTCTCTGAGCCAAGTTATAGCCTTGAGAAGTTTTCCCATCTAGACATGCCAGAGCACTCAGATTTGGAGAGCAAGGTTTATGAGGAAACCCTGCTCCTGGCAGAGTCTCTTTTCTGACGGCTACCCATTCTGTCTAGCAATTACTCTTTCCTGATTCTTACAGAGCTTGTAGTAGTAATTTCTTACTTTTAATTACTTCTGCCTATGGTCTATCCAAAGCCCCAGAGCACATGAGGCAGTTAGGAGAGGTCTCTCCAAAACTGGCAGGTGTTTGGGCTTGTGGGGATGCTCTCCCTCTACCTCCTGAGGATTTTGATATTTTCAAAATGACATAGGTATGAGCCTACTTGACTGTCCAGTCACAGGACGACGCTCAGAAACTACCTCAAGTGTAAATACTTCTGACTTACTGGGTCTTCTGCCTCCAGGTAACCTCTCAGGTCATTCCAGTTCCTGGCCCCTCCCCTTCCTGTCTTCCCTGGCTTCTATATTAGCTTCCTTCCAGCCACTTGGCCAATTACTCTTCTCCAACATTCTCGGCTCTGGGTTTGACATCTTTCCCTTTCTCTTCTTCACATCAAATCATAACTGTCCTCCAAGTTTCAGATCAGATGTCATCTCCTCTGTACAGCCGAGCCCAGCCAGAAATGAACCATCCTCTCGGACAGGCATCATCCACTTGTGGCTTTATTCTGTGAAGCTGACATATCTTATATTAGCCATCTACTGTGGAGCTATGACAAAATTCCTGGCAGGTACAACTTAAGAAATAAAGAATTTACTTCAGTTCATGGTTTTAGGGGTTTCATCCCATCACGGCAGGAAAGATACACTGTATCAGCTCAGTTGGTGGTGGTGGAACTAAGGGGCAAAGGCTGCCCAGACCACAGTGCATCATGAAACACAGAGTACAGCAAGAATAAGGAGTTGATATAAACATCAAAGATCCAGTCCCAGGGACCTAGATCCTCCAGCTAGTCACCACTTGCCAAAGTTTCCAAACATTCCCAAAACAGTGCCACCTGCTGGCAAAATATTCCAGGTTCAATCAAATCCTAACACCACTGCACTGGAACCATATGGGTTTAAGTAGTCGGCACAATTCAGAGAGGGTAGAAATGAGAAAAGAATGGCTGTTGTGGGTAAAAACCTCATGGAAAATTACTGCAGGACATGAGTTTGTGTCCCAGAAATAAAAGTAGTATGGAGTAGAAAAGATAGAGTCAGGGAACCCACAAAAGCATCAATCCCACAGAAGAAAGGAACTAGATACAAGTCTGGTGTCACTAGAGAAGGAGGAAAAATATGGAAATGAACAATGAAGCTACTGTTGGTCACCTGTTAAGGCTTATGCTCTGAGGAGCATGAAATTTACAATGATCCATTTGACCTGAGATACCAAGAGATTTCTGTCACTGGGTCACTAGAGACTCTGTCTTCCCAACCAATCAACAAATATCTGAATACAAGGACATGAGGATTTGCAGGCTAAATACAATCTACTTACTTTGTGAGGATGGAAACTATTGAAAATAAAAAGGATGAGACAATAGACAGTTACATTTTAAGTCAAGGAACCCTTAAAGATCAGTTAAAGGACAGAGGCATGAAACCCTTAGAGAGGTCAGAAATGCAGCCTGAAGGACAAAAGAGGTGGTTAAAGTTAAACTCCTTAATCCAGCGAGAAGAAGAGGAGATTTAATTGGGGCCCTAATGATAGGATAGAACTGGCCATAAAGAAAGGAACACAATGTTCTCAGATAGGTTGACAAGTGCAAAGAGGTATGTGCAAGATAGCCAAAGAGGAAGAAAATGCCAGAAAGGCCATCTGGACTATGTGTGGAAAGCTCAATGACCAAATAGGATGCTCAGGTTTCACCTCCCAAGACACAAAGGAGTTCTATGACTTGAGTAGATAGCACCCTATGCTATTAAAGTATGCTGTTCTTGCACTTTCTTCCAAGACCCTTCCATCTTAGATTTGTGTTGGTCTTCTCTGAGCCCTGTTTTATCATCTCATCACTTTATAAGTACATAGTCTCTGCTTTCTGTGTGCCATCTGGCTAAGCCAAGTTTACACTTGATTCCTAACATTGGAGGGACCTCTTTGCTTCCCATGTCTTCTTTGGTGTAGACTCAAGTTTGGGCCACAACACAAAAGACTTCCACTATTGGCAAGCAATGGTTTTCATCCCAAGAGCTCTCCTCTGAAAAAGAGAATGTTTGATGTCTAGCCTTGAGATGTAAAAAGTGTAAAAAGATCTGCTACATTGTAGTCCTAGGGCAGAGACTTCCTGAATATGAAGTCAATGTTCTTTGTATAGCTCCTGTGTATACAATGTTCTTTGCATAGCTAATGTGTATACAATGTTCTTTGTATAGCTCTGTCCACACAACCATGCCTTGTACCTCTGGACCCATATATGCTCTGTTCTCTCTTCAGGGAACTCATTTCTTCATCTGTTCACCTGCTTGTTCATCCATCTAGACTGGCCTACATTATCTGACATCAACTGTGCCAGCCACAGAGATTGTATATATTTAGAGAACTCTCAGTGGTTGATGAATTCTTTTGTGTGTTTTATTCAGCAATCTAGCTAAGTTGCATTATTCCCTTTCTAGAAACATAGAATCTGAGTCTCAGGGAGGCTCAATGGCTTTACTTAAGCCAAAAATTCAGTAACTGACCATTGCTACCAAAGATGAAGACCCTGTTGATACCCACTAAGGCCCTCTTTTCCATCCTGGACAGATTTACTACAGCCTACTTCCTACCCATAAACCTCAAGGATTTGGCCTGCTCATGCCTAAAGTCCTCCATCCATAGGCTACTTGTTCTCCTTACAGACCCTTCTGCCCTAGGATAGTCTGAAGGTTGGTATACTGCCTCTAGATGTCTCTGCTTCTTAAATAAACACCCCTGTGCATTCTATAGGATCTTGTCTAAAGTCCTCATGGAGAGAAAAAAAGTAAGAACTCAAACAGTAAGTGCAAGAAATTATGATCTTTAAGGGAATGCTAAATAATGCAACCTGGAACTTACTTTGACCTCTCTGAAATAAGGATAGAGCTGCTGTAGGTCCTCAATGTCCTCACCCTTCTTCTCTTGGATCTTATTAATGACTCTATTCCAGTTAGTGACTGAACTTCTCTGTGCCAAATCATCATGTTCCCCCATATTCTTTATCTATACACCATTAGTATTGGGCTCTGGGTAACACTGGGCTCCAGTACTTCTCAGGTTTTCATCCCTGGAATCCTTGCCCCTATTTCCCAGGGCACACAAGTTCTTCCTTTAATATAGCGAAATGTTTCAAGTCTCTACACTTTCTCCAATGTAACATGTAAACTTCTGTTGATGCAGAGCTTTGGGCATTATATAAAGAGTAATGCAAAGAATGTTCACAGAGATGTGCTTACCTTTAAGCAGCTTACAGTCTGGATAAGCCTATCATAGAGTTATATGTTAAAAATATCTCTCCTTGAGGCAGTGCCCAAAGAACCTATATGTAATCAAAATAAGATAGATTGGCTCAAAATAGAAGAAGTGAAGGTAGATAAAGGAAGAAATCCACAAGGATATATGTTTTACTGGGAATGTTTCCTAAAATCCTCAAAGAAAATATAAGAGTAAAGTGCTCAGTAGTCTATCTTCAATGACCAACACAAAAGAGGGCATTCTGGAGAACAGAACAGCAGGAAGGAGTGCCCTGGGGAAGGACTAAGCATGGAATCTGAGGTGTCTGGTCTTCCTGGAGCATCTGGCTGTGATGAACATGGATCTCCTCTCCAGTTTTCAAAGTTGAACTCAGGCCTACATGCAGGATGATGTCCATGTGGCCTCAGGCAGCCTGCCCGGGTGGTATTTTTCCATTACCCTGGGAAGCAAAGTTCAGTCACTTGTTGATAGCAATGTGACCATTCAAGGAAAAAACAATTAGAGATTCTGAGCCCTAGCCCTGCAGAGGAAGGAGGGAGGGGGAAAATCTTCCCTGGGGGGAAGGGCTGAGTGGGAAACATCCAAGAGGGTAATTGGTAAATATTATTGTTTCATTCCCTGTGCTGGCTCTGCCCTGGTCTCTCTGCGAGTGGCACATTTAAATCACAGCCTGACTTTGGCAGATTTAATTGAGTAACCACTGAAAAAGAAATTATCCCTGTACTATTAATTTTTATAGTTCCTCGGGGCTTTTTAAAAAGTGTTTGGATTTTCGAGGTCTTTGAAAATGAAAACATTAAATTTTATTAAAAGGAAATGTAGGGGGACTGGCAGGGACCTGCCAGGTCCTGACAAGATGGTTAGTGGGAAAGCTTAGGCCCTCTCAGGTAGTATGACAACAAGTTTTGCTCCTGACAGAATAAGAGACAGGTGGGTATCCAAGGATCTGCGATGTCTTCCAGAAGCATATTCACTACAGTTTCTGGTGGGTGCCCATAAGAGCTACCCAGACCCTGACCTCATGTCCCAAGCCCCTGCTGGTACCCAGGCTGATATGCAGTCAGCAGAAAAAGGTTCTCTCAGCAGAGGCTAAACAAACATAAGACCCAGTTTGTAGGATCTGAAGCTCGTGTGATTCAGGAAACTTACTTGGAGAAAACTAATTCAAAATTGCAAATACTAAATTATGTCAGAAAGTGAAATTTTAATGAGAAAGAGAAAAGTCACAACAAACTGCACATTTGAAAAGCTGACAAATTCCTCAGGCACCACAAACTTTAGAATAATTGGCACACATCTGTAATACTTTTCTCCCTGCAATTTTTTGTCAGCAAGCACTTTGATCATCTCTTTAAATGACTGTAATCTTTTCAATATTATTTTTAAACAGAGAATATGAAGATAATTCTGTCTCTCATCTAACGAGTTGATCAAATTTGGTACTTTATTATTCATGGTTTAGAAAAATCTCTTTCAGCCTCACAATTCATTACTAGTAATGCCATGTGAGTTTTCAGGACTGCTATTAACTTTGCAAAAACTTCTGTCAAACATCTTTCATATATGAGCTATGAGAATTCAGGGCATTTTAACTTTTCTTTTATAGCAACAAATCTGAAATGCTCTTTGAATTTACAAAACTTTATAACCAGATTGTCATTGATGTCCCCATTTTAGTGGCATATAATGAGTTTTATGGTATCTCTGTCAATGTCAGTATTTCCTGTCAAATCAGTTAAGACATTTAAACACTAGGATTCTGATAAATTCAGTGTCAGTAATTCCTATCAGAAAAGAAATAAGACGAACAACAGGGTTAATTATATTACTTTGCATGATCTTCTTGACAAGAAAGAACTTGTATTTTGATGGAGTATCAATGACAATCACCTGCTTGTGCCTTTATGTATCTGATGCTGGGAAGGATTTCCTACTAAGTAGATTGTATCTCTTCCATCATCCATGTGCTTCTGATGCTGGGCACTGTAGGATAACATACTTGAGCCTCCCCGTCATTTCATTTCCCTTTCAACTCAACACATAGAGCATACACACAATAAGTTTCAAGAGTGTCTTTGAAATGTGAACCCTGAGAGTTGACAAGTTGTGGCAGTAAATTACAGAAAGATAAGTAAACACAATGTATGAATCCCCAAAGTCAACAGCCACTTAGCAGTTTATAAAATGTCATTTCATTGCCACCCAACATGAGGTAATAGGATGCATAGCAAAATCAGAAGTTATAGAAACAGTAGTATTTATAGATAATGGCTGAGAGGCCCCACCAAATACACAAAAGTGTGATGACTATGTAAATATATTGTGCTATGTCACTTCTACATATTTAGGATGATCTGGAGAAGAGGCCCTTGAACAGGCTATCTGGGACTGTATTATCTCAGAACTGTAAATAATCTGTACATAATAAGGAAGCTAAAGTGGGACTTGGTGTGGAACAGCTTTGAAGTTCAGGGTAATCCAGAGCTAAATGGAAAGGACCAGGAAGGCAGGAGGCAGAGCTTAAATTGTGTATGATCCAGACTGCTGAGGAAAAGCACACCTGAGTGCCTAAGTGTGTCTGTGCATGTACTGGTTCGTTGGTGTAAGTACGTGAGATACCCCTGTACAAGTGTGCATACATACATGCTGTGAGCACATGTGCATGTATAGGAAAGAGAATTAAGGGATCAGTGGAAAGTCCTCAGTAAAAACGCCCCAGCAGTGGGCATCAACCAGAGAAACAGGATACTGATCGACATCTAGGAAGATGAGACAGTTTGCCCAACAGTACCCATTCGATCAGGGACAGAGCTCAAGGTCTCTCTCAGCCCCTGACAGCCTGCTCTACATACCATAGGCATCACTTCCAACCTATAGACAACTTCCAGTTGCTCTCCAGGGCTATGTCAGCATATCCTGATTGTTTGTCCCTACACAGAGCCAACGAACCTGAGGAATGACCTTCCTCCTTCTTCAGAAAGGTCACTCAGCTCCACTAGCTATGACTCTTCCCTGAGCCTTTTATCATGATCCCTCAGCCCCAGCTCTGTCCCCCTGAAAGTCACATGTACTAGAGAAACAGGTGGGGAGATAAATGAAGGGGTAAAAATGTATGTTTTGTTACAGTGACCACCTGAATTGCACTTCCTTATGGAAATCAAGGATTGTTTGAGTTGTTGCTGCTACAGAAATAAGAACTCTGGATGATTTATACTTGCTTGGGTAGGGAAACAAGAAAAAAATCAAAGAATAGTAATATTAGAGGTCCTATACTGGGCACTCAGCAGTCCCAACTCTGTAGTATCATATTTCCGATCATTCCATTGGCAAGCAAACTAAAGCTTTTTGAAGTTATAGAGTTTGACATGACTTGGAGTAATAGGGTTGGAGCACCAATTCAGATAATTCTAAACAAAGATATATATATATTATATCACTTTCCATAAAAAAATGGGATAATTCTCCAGTACACACAGGATCCTACCCAGATTCTCCCAAATAGTCATTTAAAGACCTTCAAAATTGAAAATTAACAGTTGTTCTCCCCCTGTGCTTACCCTGACATACACATGCGCACATACACACACAAACACACACACACACACACACACACACACACACACACACACACACACACACACACGTCCTTGTCCTTGTCACTGCTACCCACCAGCCTGCTTCTCCTTGTCACTACCCTTTCTCCAACACTTGGGCTTCAGCCTGCTGGTTACTGATCCCTAGCTGGTGTTTAATCTCTACACGGACCTTCTCTATTTCCAGCTCCTGCCCTCTGTAGTTCAGTGTATCAGAAGAAGACTGGAAAGACTGGAGGATGGCAGACTATATGCTCACTAACAGATGACTGCACACAGTGCAAGCAAAGGGCACTTCCAGCTTTGCTCAAGATTACGAGAGGCTCTGATGAGGTCTGGAAGATAAGGTCAAGTGTGTGTGTGTGTGTGTGTGTGTGTGTGTGTGTGTGTGTGGCCAGAGTTAGAGAAGACCTAGGAAGATGACCCTCATTCAATCTGTCTCATTTTATAGTTGAACATGTGAAGACATGTTCTGCGTGCCTGTGAGCATGCATGTGAAGCTCACAGGAAACAAAGGGCCAGCAATACATCCACACAATGAGGATACCAGCACTGAATCCTCTTTCTCCCTAACTCTTTACAACCAAAGAGCGACCCACTTGCTCCTCAGAACAATGAGACCAATGCCTCCTCCCAGCTTGAACTTATAAACCTCTAGCCTGTGGGAACAGGACCCACCCTTCCAAATGAAGATAGACAGACACTGGCCCAGACACAGAGTGTGGAAACTTCCACTGCCCTGCCTGTGACCTCTCTAACTCCCAGCTTTTTGCATCTTAAAGAGACTCTGGTTGCTAGAGGACAAACCAGCTAGGCTGCTCAAGGCAGCTGCCTCCAAGCTGTTGTCCTTGGATAGAGGGCTATGTCTTCGTTTTATTTAATATCTGGGGATGCCTAAAAGTTTAAGAAGAAGTCAGAGTGCCCTCAGGCTCGGAAGCCTGGGGTTATTTTTGTTTTATTTCTGAAGAAGCTGGTCTATGTCCAAGGATTATAGCATCCTGAGGAGTGCGAGGGAGACAGTTAGCAGGCCATTAGAACCCTGCCTTAAGTAAGCTGCCCGCCTGACCCTCCGGGTCTCCACTTTTGTTGACTACTTCACTGGAGAGCTTTGGGACTCAGAGTGGCTGACAACACAGAGGCATGTGTTGTTGATGCTGTTAACCTTTAAATCTCGCTTTAACAGGACAGCATGAACAGTTTCATGAAAAACAGATCTATCAGGAGTATAAATGTATAAAGAAGGCAACTCAGTTGCTCACAGACCTCAAGGCCTTGGGTCAGAGGAGGTATAGGTTTCACCTGGCTTGGCTTGATTCCTGGATTCTATCAGGTTCCCTGCAATTAGGTCAACCAGATGTTGAGTTCTCCTGAGGCCATTAGTAGAAGTGTCAACCATCCAATCTTGAGAATCAGATGAGATCATTGGACATTCAACAAAGCAACATCAGCACCCAGTGACCCAGGGAGCTTTTCCTGTATCTTACAAAGTGATTCTTCATGTCCACAGCCATTCTCATGATTCACTTGGTCTGCTTAATGAGAATCATATTCTGTGGTCTGGGGACTGTGCTGATGGTCACTGTAAGGACAATGCCAGTATGCCACTGCCTTGTGGCCAGGGCTCTGTCTTCCCAACATACTCTATGCCAGAGAAGCAGGAGACCAGTGTGGCCCAATGTTCGGGACTATGTCTGTCTGGTCAGAAAAGCATAGAAGCCATTTTCTGCAGGCCTGGGAAAGAGCTTTTCCCACATAGGATGAAAGGATCCTCAACAATATTTCCAGTCATCAAGTTAGAAAGGAAAGCATGATGTTCAGCTGAAGAGATGGATCCTTGCCTGCAGGAGGGCCTGAGCTTAATCTCTAGAATTCAAGTTAAAAGGTCAGGTCCTATGACCCTTTCGTGCAGTCCCAGCACCAGGAAGGAGGAAGGAAGCAAATGGGTGGTGCTCACTGGCCACACAGTTCAGGTGTTTGATGAGCTCCAAACCATAGGAGACCCCTGTCTCAAACAAATGACCTAGGAAGAGTCTCTGCACATTGCATACATGTATGTACCCGTGAGAGCACACACACACACACACACACACACACTCACACACACACATACACATACATACACTCTCACACACACACACACATACACATACATACACTCACACACACACACACACACACACATTATTAAGTCATGCCTATGCTGAAGTGCCCAATCACTGAGACAAAACCTACCGGAAACATTCTTTTCTCTTTAACCCCTTAGCAACTGGAGTTCCCAAATGATAATATAAACTACAATAGACCTTCAGTGTGAACAAGAACTAAAGCTTGGTTGACTGGATCCAAAGCAGCATCTAACCTCTCTGAGAGAGGCAGACATATAAGGCAGGGGGATTCTGTGGATAGTTGCACTCGGGAAACTGAGCAGTTGATGGCAAATGCTCAGCGTGTCAACAGCAGAGGTACTGTTTGTTCTAAGTGGTGTGATGTGAGAACACTCCTGAAAAATTGTAGGGAAAGTGCCACCTTTCTCCTTTTTTCCCTTAACATTGGGTGCTGCTAACAACCTGAATTGCATTTGAAACATTGTATTGGTTAGGAGGGCACCAAACGGTTGAGCCCCACCCCCTCACACTGCTTCACCCCTCCCCATCACACTGCATCAGGCAGCTGACCCCTCCCCATCACACTGCTTCACCCCTCCCCATCACACTGTATTTCTACACTCAGCTTTAATATTCCCCTTATGTATCTTTTCCTTTTGGCTATAGCCTAAGAAAACAAGATTCCCTTCTCTCAGAACCCAGCCCTTCACCAGCAGTTCCCTATTGTACCCTATTTGCAATAAAAAAAATTATCTCTTAGCCTTGAACCTACCCTCTACTCTGCTCTGATTGATTCGTTAATATACTTCTTACAGCTTCTAATAGCTTTAGACTCCACTAGAAACCTCCTCCTTAGAAAATAAAATTCAAGATTTAGGGATCTGGTACTACTAAAAGGTAACCTGAGATGAATTTACTCCAGACTTCCTATCTCATCCCGGACCACTGATTACATCTCAGAGCAATGTATCTGTGAAATCAATATTCTATGAAATAGAGATTTCAAGGGGAAAGCTCATCTCGACTGGCTACACATGGATAATTAGGTGAGCACTAGTGACAAGGCCTGATTTACTGTTAAGTGCTCATAGCTTTATGGAAAAAGTATTTGGCTCATTAAATGGTTAAGTGCCGAACGTATAGGCATACACCAATGTGACTGTAAGTGACAACGGGAGACACTCCTGGGATGGACAGTCAGGCATCCATAGGACCTTTATCAGCTATTCCTAACCGGTGTCTTTACCTCAGAGAAGTCCCAATGGTCTTCAGTCTTCTGTCTGCATCTACATGCCTCTGCTCTTAGTCAGAAAGGGCCTCTGAAACTGCAAGTGCCTTAGACTCTTTGTCAATTCTCTTTGCTGTGCTAAATTATGGAGTTGTCAAAAATGAAGAAAGAATTGGAACTATATGAATCCATTCCGATAAACAGGGGAAAATGTATCTGGCCTTTAGCAAGTGTGTGCCATTGAGGAAGACCAGCTGCTGAGGGGTTGATGTGGCTTGGGGCAAGGGTGGCTTCTCTTAGCAAAAACGAAGTAGAGAAAGAAGCAACATTCTAATCTCATTCCTTCCCATAAAAGCCCTATGGCCATACGCCTGCCACTTACTACTATTTCAGTTCTAAAACTCCATGACATACTACATACCCAGGCTGCAGACCCTCAGACTCTTGTTCTATTATATACTTGTTGCTTAGCCCAAACAGCGGGTCTTTCAGCATTCTAAATTCATCTATACCTACACGTGCTGAAATACTAGGGTCGGGGAGTGGCATGGGATTAAGAGTATCCTGAAGAAAACCTGTTTCACAGGCACTAAAGCCACCATATGAGGCACACAGTACATGTATGTGTTACTTTTCTTATTGCTCTGAGCAAACACCTGGGGGTGGGGAATCCAAAGGGAGGTCCAGAGGCTCCAGCCATCAGCTGGTTTACCCCCTATACTTCAGAACACTGCGGTAATCCAAGCATATGGTGGAAGAGCTTTTTCACCCAATGGCCAGCAGGAAGTAGGGTGAACGCCTGCACTGGTGTTCTCCTTTGTTACATTCTAGACCACTAGCATATGGATAGTGCTTCCACATTCAGAATGGACCTTCTCCCATTATTTACTCCTCTCTGGAAACACCTTGACAGACACAAAAAGTGATCTTTTGTTAATATCCTGGGTGCTTCTAAAGTTAACCCTAATTCTTGCAGGTATGACCCAGAAGTATAAAATTCTAAAATTCATAGTGTCCCTTACAAGTACAAACTATGTTAAAATCCTCAAACAACCACACTGTTGGATTGATCATGATATTAGAGCTGTATAATGTTCTTATTCTCAGCTCTTCCACATGGGACTACCTGCTTCAGGAAGTTCAATACACAAAGAAGGCCAGGAATGGGCTGTGCACTCATAGTGGGAACACAGTTTAATACTTACCAAACCAGGGAAGCAGAAGTAGAAAAAATGTTACTGGGTTGTTCTTGTTTTAGTCTCAGACACATAAAGATGAATTATGGGGTTTACTGTGACTCATTCACTAGGCTAGAGAGAATGAGACTAGGGTCTTTTGCTATTGTTCTATAGTAAATCCCAAGTGGAGACTGGTATATAGCACATATTCAGTAAAACTATAATAGATAGATGGCTATACGTATGAACTATGCATGTGTGGGTGAATGAGTTTTTAAGGTAAGAGTTGACACTTGGGGAAAATAATACATCAGTAAAAGTGTGCCAGCAGGACACTTCCTGAAGACTGATACATTTTCCTTTATTCAGGAGGAAGTAAGCTAGAGATGAATAAATAACATATTCAATGGTACATAGCCCATAGGGATGGTAACCAGACAGAGCACATGTCAATATTACCAGGCCTTATTTGATAGATTCTGTGTGTTGAGCATTTTGTTGGTTCCATTTTTAAACACAATAGAGATACAAAGGACTCTGTCCAGCTGGCTTTGCTCCATCAGCTCTGCTCTTTCCTCTGGAAGGCTGACCCCACCCAAGCTGTTTGGAGTGCTTTCCTCCAGAAACGATGCCATAGAGCCCTTCAGTTTTCCTTCAGGTCCTGGCAACAAGCCTGCAGTCCTTTTGTAAATCCAAGGATTTACTGGTAGCTGCTTTGGGGCTACAGAAGAGAGTATAAAAAAAATAAACATGTGAAGGCTATGAAATTCTAAGAAATCAGACGATGTTTTTGTAGTTCTGGTCCTAATTTGCAGTTCTGAGTTCCTCCCTGGGAATCAGGTCTTCAGATGCTTCCCCCTGGCCCCTGAGTCTTCACACTACTCCACTGGAAGGCTCACACTATGCTTGCTTCTCTGGATCTATATTCTTTTAATGTTCCAACCAAGATTAGCCTTATCTGCCATGCTCCTCAACCTGCCAAGATCAGGCCAATCTGCTCCATTAACTGAAGAGTCACCAAAAGTCAGAGTCAGCTGTTTTCTGACACAATGGAAATGTTCCCGACATCAACAGGACATAGTATGTCTTCAGATGCCTAAACCCCATCAGATATCCACAATTCTATCTTCTGAGTCCTTGGGGAAGTGAATCCTAGCCCTGGTTGCACATTAAAATTTTCTGACTTAGGGGAGCCTTTATAATTAGCAATGTGTGCATCCCCTGAACCAATTAAATCTAAATCTGTGGGGCAGAATTAAGATGTGGGTTGCTGAGTAATTTTTGTTGTTGTTGAGATTCTAGTCAACCTAACATATAGCTAAGAACAAAGGCCTTACCAAGCTTGCTTCTATCATTCTGGGGCATCTGAAACTTTTGTTTGGACTGATTTAAAGCTGTTAGGAGTTAGTTCACACCTATACCTTTAGAATGGCCCACTGAGCCAACTGGATGACTCTTAAGATAGATTTTTTTAAGGGTTCAAATATCATTTATCTCCTTCCTGCAAGCTTGAGGCAGGATACTTCCAGACACCAAATGACTATACCCCGGCATGGGAGATAACTGAAATATGGTCAGTGAACTTTGTACCATTACGATTACTTAGAGGTCCCAGATTCCTTTGCTTCCATCATGCTGCTCAACACACACACACACACACACACACACACACACACACACTCTTAATAGTTGATGTACTCACTGTTCCTACTCTGTACACTTATTTTAGTCTGAATATGTAAGCTCAGAATTCATCTACTAAACTATCCTGAAACTGCCTGGACTGGTCATTCACATTGCCGTATCTTTAAGATTCTATTGAAGACCTCATCTTTATGGCATCTGCCATGTGTGACCATGTGTGAGCTCTTGGAAGCACTTCGCTCTTTTAAGAAGTATTCATTGTCTGAACCATTTTTTCAAACACTGCAATTATATCTTGTGGGCAAACAGATGTGCCTCCAACACTTACATATGATAGGAATCAAGACGTTTTGATTGTGCAACTTAATGTAAAATCACAAGAATCTAGGCCTTTTTGGGTCTAGTTGGTTAAAAGAAAATGCTATTAGGGTATGCAACCAATAAATTGCCTAATCTTTATAACAACATTGTGAATATCAATGTTCTTTTCACCGATTAAAAAAAAAAAGAAACAAAAACCTCTAAAAGGAAAATCTTTTTTCCTAAAAACAGCATCCTAGGATGAGTAAAGGAAACTAAGGCTCAGAGCCCCCACAGCCAAAGGCAAAGTTCCAAATCTACACCAGTGGCTCTCAACTTTTCTAATGCTGTGACCCTTTAACACAGTTCCTCATGTTGGGGTGACCCCCCAACCATAAAATTATTTTGTTTGTTTCTTCATAACTGTAATTTTGCTATTGTTATGAATCATAATATATATCTGTGTTTCCCAATGGTCTTATGTGATCCCTGTGAAAATATTTATTTAACCCCTGAAGTGGCCACAGCTTATGGGTCAAGAACCCTAGACATACATTGAGAGCTTAATGTCCTTTTGACTGACAGATTCTTAGATCTAAGCATCCATCAGAATCACCTGCAGGGCTTGTTCAAATGGTTCTGAACTGTGTTATGATAATTGCATTTCTAACAAGTTTCCAGAGGCTGTTGATGGTGCTGTTCTAGGGACCATCTCTTTGAGGACCACTATTCTAAGACAAGATGTTTCCTAGAAAAACAGCAGTAGAAACAGAAATTTCATGTCTACTATAAGAATTTTTAGAAAAGCAAACCAAATGTCATATGGAAACAATAAGAAATAAGAAATAGCTGAGCCTATTCATTTCAACAAATGTTGTCAAGAAGAGTAATTTGTTATAAATTACAAATAAAATTGTGTAATACAGAAATTATTCTTTGTAAGAATTCAGTCCAAAGTATCAATATGTTCAAGACATTTAAATAAACTTAGGCATGACAGATGCATAATAGATTAGAAATAATCCAATGGGGTGATAAAGAGTGGCTCAAAGGGATGAAAACCAGGCCACCCATGTTCTTTGAAACTTCTTTTATCCACATAAATGTGGGGTTAGTTACAAATCAATGTATCCCTCTATCAGCCTGCCTATCATTAAAGCAGTAGCTGGTCACTGTATATCAACTTTGTATCACTGAACTCTTTGATGATCAATGAATGGAAAAAGGAGGCAGCCCCACAGGTCCCTGTTCAGGAGAAGGACGCATCTGCTTTTCAGAGGCAAAATTTACAACGAGAAAATCAGAGAACAACGTTGGTATTTTGTTGAAATCTAATGGTAATGGTATTGTATCAAATCCAAATTGGGAAATAAAGATCAGGGTGAGTTGAAGTTGGAAATAAAATGTCATCTGTCTCTAACCAGAGCCAATGATTAGCCATTGAATGAAGTAATGAGTGAAAAGCCAACGGATCTTTAAGAAGTTTAAACTGTATCTTTTTAAGTGGCCACTATTGGGATAGATGGAGAGAGGAAAATGTTACTTTAAGTGTCAAGCATGAATCATAATGAAAAACACTAGTATCTCATATGCCCACATGTATGCATATGCATATATATATATATGTTTGCAGTGTGTGTGTGTGTGTGTGGTTGTTGTAAAGAAGCATAGGGAAGAGAAGGATAGATGTGTGCTTAAGGGGTTTGTATTATCACACAGAAAGTTCATGGAGGAGAGGGTAGTAGTGAAAGGTAGATGTATTAATCAGGGTTCTCTAGAGTAACAGAATTTATAGGATAAATACATGTGTGATAAATAAATAAATTGGTGTATGTATAAATGTATATATGTATGTATGTATATATATACATACACATATATATAAATGGGATTTATTAGAATGACTTACAGGCTGCAGTACAGCTAATCCAACAATGACTGACTGCAAGTAGAAAAATGCAAGAATCTAATAGTTGCTTGGGCTCCCAGGCTGGAATGCTGGACTCCCAAAGAAGTAGGCTCTAATGTCAGTGAAGGAATAGACATGCTAGCAAAGTGAGGGCAAGCAGGTAAAGAGAAAAGATTCCTTATTCCGTGTCCTTATATAGACTTCCAGGAGAAGGGATGGCCCCGATTAAAGGTGTGTGTATTTCCACCTTGAAATCCAGATTAAAGGCATGAATCTTCCTACTTCAAATGAAGAAAAAAAAAATCCCTCCCACGTGTGCCCTCCATGTGGGGGATTTTACTTCCAGATGTAGCCAAGGTGACAACCAAGATTCATCACAATGAGCTAAAGCATAGGTTGGGCCCAGAACCTTTCACATATCTTCAAGGGGTTTTTCCCATAGAATAGTCACAGTCCAAGTCCTAGGCATAGGAGATTGGTGATAAGAGTTAAGGCTGGAAACGATACCATAATACAGGTACCATCCTACCTTCAAAGTAAAGAAAGAGAGAGAGGCAGGGTTCACCGGAGGTTGTCACCTAGAGACCAATACATTTTACATAAACCTTTCCCTGACATTTGCAGACCTGAGCCACCAATAGAAATCAAGATGACAACTATGAAATATAATATGTTTATCCTTTTCATTGGCAAGTAAACCCAAGTTTTCAATTCTATTTCTTAACATCCTCTACTTTCTAGTTGGATCTCTCTCTCTCTCTCTCTGTCTCTCTCTCTCCCTTCCCCTTCCCTCCCTCCTTTCCTTCGTCTCTCCTCCCTTGACTCCAGCTCACATTTTAATAGACACATACACACGTAACTATTCTAGACTTTATGTGTCCATGTTCCTTCACATCTTCCATAAACAGACATCCCTTGACCACCACTTGAATTCTGAAACATGAACAAAACCAATTTAATCTGTCAAAGAAGTATAGACAAGGTAAGGAACCCACAGACCACAGAAATGGCTCTGTTGGCATCTGCTTGGGGAATTGATTGCTCATCTTTGGTCTTCCTGGCAAACAGGACCGTGCTGTCCACGCCGACTCATCTTCTTAGCCTCCAAGAGTTTCAGAGTCAGAAAAGTGTGGAATAATAGAATCAAAGGGAAGAGCCTGGATCAGAAACTTACCTCCACCTGGATAGAGGAGAATTCATCCCCTAAACCACAGTGACACAGGATGCCACTACCAAAACCCAGCTGTAGCCAGCCCCTCACACCCCTTCTATTCTGGCAACACAGGAAGTCCCTCCCTTTTAGCTGCAGATGTAAGGGTCACTTAATCAAAATGCCAATCTGGTTTCTCAGATGCTGAGCTGCTAGGTCTGGGGAGCCCAGCTAAACTCAGCATCCTGCAGGGGGTTCACCTGCAGAGATTGCATCCATCCTTCACCTCTCCCTCCCCTCTTTGCCACAGATGAGGGCCTCTGAAGCTCATCTCATCATTTCCTTTTTAATCTCCATGTGAGCACTTGTGCCCTCCTTCAAGGGAGCCAAGGTAATTTTAAAGAACACCTCATTTTGCTTTCATTTTGCACTGGCCTGGCCTCCCCATAAATCAAGGCTAAGGCGGAACTTGAGAGAACTAGGCTAATCAAGACTTCAATCTCAAGAAATGTTTAAATATAAATCAAAAGATCCGAAGGCTCTCCAGATCTTCCGCTTCCTTTGAAAGCCAAGTTTGTCTTGTTTTCTTTCTTTCTTTTTTTCCCCCTTCCTCACTTTTTTCTGACTGGCCATGCTGAGCTCTGAAACCCATCATAGTGCCCTTAGAAATATTTCCAAATAGTTTTACATGTTTTCTTTTAGGTACTGTAACCGAGTGACACAAGAGAGCTATGACTAGTGCATTGAGCGGAGCACTGGAGCAGGCTACAGCATCTTGCTAACACTGGAGGGGTTTCCATTTTAAGCACAAACAGTGATTTGGCATCAAAAGAATGGGGATAGAATCAGCAGAATTTTTACTTCGATTGTCTCTCCTGTTTTAGTTATTTATGGCTGCATAACAAACTATCCAAACTTAGTGTTAAAAAAAAAAAAACAATAGTTCTTTATTTCAATTGTTTTTGATGGTTCCAAGGGTTGATTGGCAGTTCCTGCTTGAAGTTTTCAGTTGCAATCCAAGAGTGGCTGGACCAAGCAAGAGTGTGGATCTTCTTGAAAGCCCCCTAAGAGATCTGGCAGCTGAGCTTAAAGGTTGGATCAGTGACATCCATTTGGTAATGCCCCCCTCTTCCCCAGTGTGCTCCCCCTGTGTGATTCCTGCAGTGCAGCAGATTTCACACATGCTGTTTTAAAATACAGGTTTCATTATTCAGGGATAACTCACCAATGATCTCCAATGAACCAGAAGACAATTGCCACTGAGATGGTTGGTTATGTTCACAAGGGCCAAGTGGAGGCAGTCCACCACAATGTGGGGGAACAGATAATGGGGCAGCAACTCAGAATTGGGAAAGGAGATATTTAGAATGTGAGACTTTATTATATTTATCTAGAAAGGTATACAGGCTAGAGATTGGCTTATTTGAATAATTACATCTGGCTCTAGCATACAGGGGCTAGTCCAAGTTAGCTAGTATATAACATAGTCCTGGGGTGTTATGGACAGGTGTTATGGACAGGCCACTCTCCTGGAGAGTGGCCAGGGGCATGAGCACTCCATAAAGGATGGTCAGGGTATATATTTATGGTTGATTGGTTAGCTTACATGAAAGAAACACTCACCAAAGCAGTTATTTATTACTTCGAGGAATTAACTACCCCAAATTAGCATGGCTTCCGATGCCAAAGCATCAAAACAGAAAATAAAACACAAGGCTAATACACATGACATTGTGAGCTCTAAGAGTTTCTCAAAGCTACAGGAAAGCCAGGAGAAGCTCTCTTGCCTTTTATGAGCTGGCTTCTAAGTTATCCAGGATTACTTGTGTTAGTATTTGTAACCAGCAAGTCATGGAGGCCAGCCAAGACAAGGTAAACTGGATTGTATTTGTTGACACAGATGTGCCAAAGAATCAGTAGACATATTTTAAATCAGCATCTATCCCATAATAATCTCCCCAGAATGCCTTTAATGACTAATGGGTGCCTCCTCCCCTTTTACAGCTCAAAAGCCATTCAATCCAGCTACCCACCTGTTAGCATCTACATTCTCCAGGTCAAGATGCTATGTAAGATGCTAGAGGCAACTATCTCCAGTGCTGAGGGTGCAGAGTAATAAAACTGGGTATCCCTATAAGCTTTAGGGATAAGTCCATAGTGAAGTTCAACATCAGCCAACATTCACAGTTCACACTCTCACACTTCTGTCCAATGCCAGGGATGACATAAAAAAGGCAGAAAGTGGTTGTGCTCTCTAATGCACACACTCATGGAGAGAAAAGTTATGAAATACTTAATAACGGATGCTGGAACAGCTTGTTTCCACTTTTATGATTAACCTGCTCCATAACAGGGACAGAAGGCTTTTTATTTCCATGGTTCAAATGAAATAAAAACACTCTTCCTTTCCCCTGAGTCCTATCATTCCTCTCCTTAAAAGAGTCTTCTCTTTCCCCTTAACCAGTTAAAACCCTTATATTATTTAAGGGGTCCACATCTTCTATAACCCCTTATCTGATGATGTTCCGTGTCATGAAGAGACTATGTAACCTGTGATCAGAAACCTAGAAAGGGGCAAAGTCAAGATTTGACTTTGTGTTACAAAGACACACACACCAGTAAATTAGGTGAGCTCCCCTAAAAAGGGACATGCCATGGGAACAGAGAACCATAGGGAACAACACAGATGCATATATCTGAGAATGCAATGTAGGGGCTGAAAAAATAAGGCTGAGAGCAGAGGCCACCCTCAAACGTGGTGTACAGGAAAGACAGGTAAGGCTGTAATTGAACCCTGCCCAAGGATCAAATGGTGTTAGGCTGAAAGAATAAAGCAGGCTAGTGGGGGAATGACTGGTAAAGAAAGAATAACCACAGAAGAGAGAGAATAGCCAGGCAAAGCCAGGTGAAAAGGAGCCCAGGAGGCCTGCTACTCTGCAGCGCACAGGAAAGGAGCAGAGTCCTTGGGAAGCAGATACCAACTCCCCTTATCATGGCAGAGAATCAAAAAGGCTTGAGCCTAAATAACCGGAGCTGCCTCATTTGCAGTTACACTGGGCTTGATCAGTCCTTCTGTTTGCAGCCATTTCCCCAGCACTTGCAAAGGTCCCTGGGCCCCAAAGGCAACTCTTCTTCTTAGGAACTGCTTTCCTACTTAATATACCTGTCTCCTCCCTCTACCCTCCAACTCAAGGAAGAGATCAAGTCAACTATTCAGCCATCTGGCAGTCCCTCAAGTCTTTGAAAACCGCTGTTGCCATATCTGCTCAACTATGCAAGATTTTTGTTAACCAAAGATGCTCAGTTTCATATAGATCTGTGTCTAATGTCCTGCTGATGCTCTTGTTAGAGCAATACCATAGGAGGCGCTCTGCTGGACAGTTGTCTATCAGCACGTGCCCATCAAGGGGTATTAAGGGTGAGTACTGTCAGAGCCACCTCAAGCCCACCTACTCCTGGGTCATCTATGAACTCTACAACTCCTATTATCTTACCCATTTGCATTATTAAGGCCTTTCTGAAGGAATATAGACAAGAGTCTTCGCATCTCACAGAGTACTGTCAAGGACTAACCTCATTCTGTTTCTTCACTAAAGGCAACAGATGCCTCATTCCACATACAAGATCCCCTTTTTTTTCCTAATTAGGATCTACATGTTGAAAAGATCCTTTTGATTGACAGATGAGAACTATTTTGAAGGACACAAGAGTAGAAGACTGACTGGCAACCATTGCATAGTGCACATGACCCAAAATGCTGTCTTGTTTGGACCAGGCTGTAGCTTCTTATCTTTATTGTAGCCCAATACAGCATAAGCTTATCCACTTACGGAGGTGTGGCTCTTCCATTAGAAGCACATCTTTCTTCCATCAATCAATCCACAAGCAAGTTTGCCAGAACCCTTAGACGATTGCTGTATGCAAACTAAGCAGGACTCAAAGACCACTGGCTCTGAGGCATACTCAAGGACTGAAGTGAAAGCCTGTGTCATGAGAAGCAAAGTAGATAAAATGGAGCTGCACCTGTGCTGGCTAGTTTTATGTCAACTGGACCCAAGCTGAAGTCATCTGAGAGAAGGGAACCTTGATTAAGAAAAGATCTCCTTAAGATGGGGCTGTAAGGAAACCTGTAGGGCATTTTCTTAAGTAGTGATTGATGAGAGAGGACCCAGCCCATTGTGGGTGTGGCTACTCCTAGCCTGGTGGTCCTGAGTTCTATAAGAAAACAGGTTGAGCAAGCCATGTGGAGCAAGCCATAAGCAGCACCCCTCCACAGCCTGTGCATCAGCTCCTACCTCTAGGTTCTCGTCCTGTTTGAGATCCTGCTCTGACCTCCTTCAGTGATGAACAGTATGGAAGTGTAAGTCAAATAAATCCTTTCCATCCCAAGTTACTTTGGTCACGGTGTTTCATCACAACAATAGAACTCAGACTAAGCCAATATGTTCCTTTATCAATTTAGAAACCTGTATTAAGTATATAAAAATGATAGTGATAATGTTAGAAAAAATTATTCTGATTTAGCTTTTTAATTATGCATTCACAATCCCAGTACCTATACCTTACTGATTACACATGGCTTACAATCTAGAGGCTTTCACAGTTACACACACTAAGAATATAGAATTCCCCATGCAGGACATTCTAGAGCACATGGTAGCAAAATATCTGGTTCTCTCTTCTGTGTATATTTTCTCATGGATGTGAAGATAAGTTCCTAGGAGATAAGAACTATGTCCTCATTTTCCAGTTAATTCTATGCACACACCAATGAATCAGTGACCAAAGGTAGTAAGATCTAAGACATAGAAGCCTAGGCCTCTACTTCAGGTGTTAATACTGGCCTTGGTGAACCAGAAGGGATTTAGGGAGGCATATGAATTCATCCCTCTGGTTTCCCAAGTGCAGAATCCAACATCTCAATGGAGGTAAGGAGACTGGCCCAGAGACATATGGGTAGAAAAAACAGGTGATTGCAGTCAAGTCGAGAAGCTATGTGAGAAAGCCCCCACTCGGACCAGGCTGAGAGAAAAATAAATACACCTCACTGAAATCTCCATAGCTACTCCAGAATGTGGGACCTAAGGGTGTTATTATCCCTATTTCATAGCAAAACAAGTAAAGCCAATGTTCTGAGGACTGGCCTAGGGTATGTTGAATGAAAAGTAATGCTGATAGAAAATTCAAAGTTGGTCCTTTTACTCCTGAAGGGGATAAGATGGGCTGGCTATGATAATCAAAAGATTTTTCTTTAAGGAAAAAAAAAAGATTCAAATTTTTCTGTGTGGCTTGAGAGGACACTGGGACCAGAAAAAGCAAGGAACAAGAAACAGAACCTATCTCCAGAGCGGTGTCAGCTTTGTGCTGTTTAAAACTCTCTAAAAGGAGAGGGCACTGGCAGGGAAGCTGTGGGCTTCTGATCTCGGGAAGGACCCAGGCCAAGGCTGGATGACCGCAATCATGGGCACCACAGATGGCGCTAGCACTTCCAGAGCATTTGTGGCCTCCAAGTTTCCTCCCAAGTCTGAAATTCAGCATTTCTATGCACAGAGAATGAAGCATTTGCTTCTCTCCTTGTGAAACCAAAATGGGTTTCTCCTACCCAGTTGGCCCGAAGTCTCCTCTCTAGTGAGGTCATCCTAAATGACGGTAATTAAATGATCTTCATCCTGAAGATAGAATTAGAAGTGTTCTCAAGTTCTGAGCCATGTGACTTCTGTTGGACCTGGGAAAGACCCCTCTCTTGTGAGCCCAGCCATATAGTTCAGCTGCCAGAGGGTTTCTCTGAAATATCTCTTAAGGTAATCTCTGAGGAAAGCTTGGTGACAATGAATCTCAAAACTTTAAAGAAACTTTGGAAGCAGCCAGACTTTGCCATCCCTCCCTGTTCATCCCAACTATAATTCTATGATAAAACCATTAGAAGGCCCAGAAATGACTTAACCTCATTTCTCCCATTCTGGTGATTGAACACATTTTTTAAAAGCCCTATAACCCTAAGCCATGATTCTTTTATCGCAAAGAGGAAGACAAGACGGCCATGCGTGGTTTTGAGTGAGAGAGCCGTGGGAGAGAGACAAAGCCTGGCTTAGTTGTGGTCACTCTTGTTTGGAGTTGGAAGGTGGGAATGTGAAATGTGAAGTCTGGGGACTGAACAAAAGCAAAGCAAAAGAGAGGAAAAGAAGAATGTGGGGGGAAAAAACACCTCACAAACCTGCAGTTTTCTGATACACAGAAGGGAAACCCAAAGGGCACTCATTATGGCGCATATTTATGGCAGATCATAACGTTAAATTACAGCTCTGTAGCCTCAGCCAGGACTGCAGAGTTCTTCCCATGTGCTTCCAATTAAGCGTGTTTGAAGTCGCTGGATATTTATTTGTAGAGGATTTACTGCACAGAACGATTAAAGTTTGTTCTTGTTAGGAGTTTGGGGCTAGTTTTGGGGTGGGTGAGAGGGGAAGGGGGAAGTTAGGCAGAGAAAGAAGGGGGGCTGTGAGAGAACCCCAAATGAATATATGTATATGTTTTAAAACACACAGGAACACACACACAAGGGCTCTTTGTTTTGAACATGGTGAAGGGCCAATATCCCTGACTGTGATTTTGTTTATAGGAAATCCTTCCTAATGCACGTTTAGCGTTTCCATATGGAACTCCCATAGGACTTTTCCCCACACCCTCCTCTACCTCCCCCACCCGCAGTGCGCTCTCTCTCTCTCTCTCTCTCTCTCTCTCTCTCTCTCTCTCTCTCTCTCTCTCTCTCTCTCTCTCGGATAAGGCAAGAGAAAGAGGACTGTACATTCCAAAGATTCATAGTCATTCCGGATCAAATTCAATGGATTTTGGCAAGAGTTGAAAAACCCAGATGCAGGCTTCAGCCTCCTGCTGAGGCGCCTCCAGCTGTGAGTGTCTGGTACAGGCACTTTGTAAAATCATGAAAACCCTATTAAATTCATGAAATACGATACACTGTCGTTTCAGACTAACTTTCCATTGAACTGTCCATGAAGGGAGAATTTGGTTAACTTTCTGAGGAGGGGGAGGTGGTGAGGCTGGCCAGGGAAAAGAGACAGAGAAGCTGCTGGGAATGGAACTCAATTTTGGGGATGCTGGAGAGGCTGCAGATGTCTATGTCTGAGTCCCAGAGCACAGACCAGAGTGACCAGGCTGCCTCGGTGTGGCTTTACTCTAGAAACAAGGTGGTCACCACGATGCTGTCCCAGGTTGGTAAACATCTTCCTAGGAGGCATTCAGCTGCTGAGATGATTGGTTTCAGAGCCCAGGAGACTCCAGCAATCCTTGGCAGGCATTTAACTCCACCCCTTCCCCCCCTGTTTTACAGCTATGGGATCAAGGGGTTGGGGGGGATGGCAGGGGAGAGGGGTGTTGTCCAAGGTCCAGCAAATTGAAAACCCAGAGCTTCTGGATTCTAATTTGGTCCTTCCACCAAAACACACCACTTCCTTGGATAAACCAGATGGAGGCCTTCACTGAGGGCTCCAAGTCTCTGCCTCAGCTCAGAGCTGCTGACAGCATTAGTTTTTGCATGAATTCACAGGCCCAGACTTACCTCACCGCATCAGCTATGAAATAGCCCTTTTTAAAAGAAGTTGGGCACACTTGCTCATTTCCTATTGAACTATAATTCATATCATAAAACTATTACATGTTGATTTTCAAACATAATAGAGTGAAGAGTCCCCAGAGAAGAACTAGTTTTGCTTTCAGGAAACTACCACAAGACATGGACAATTGAGGAGTGTGTGTGTGTATGTGTGTGTCTGTGTCTGTCTGTCTGTCTGTATGTCTTTTTGTGAGTGTGTCTGTGTATGTGTGTCTCTCTCTGTGTCTGTGTACAGTATGTGTCTGTGTGTGTGTCTCTGTGTCTCTTTGTCTCTCCCTGTGTATGTCTCTGTGTGTGTGTCTGTGTGTGTGCCTCTGTGTGTATCTTTCTCTCTCTGTGTATCTGTGTGTGTGTGTGGCTGTGTGTGTGTTGTGTGTGTGTTTTCTTTGAAGAAAACCAAATGTGGCTCCTCCTTCTCCATGCCCTACCACCCTATAGCTCTAAAGTCCAGGCCCTTGGAATGCAAGGTTATATAGAAATATCATGACCCACTTGTCACCCATACAGTGTTCCCTGAAATAGGAATGTCACACATCCTGCTCTTGGCAACATCTCTGATCCAGCTGACAAGGGCGGTTTCATGCATGGAAAGTGATCAGAATCAAAGCTGACACTGATTGAGTACTTACAATGTGTTAAGTCTCTGTCCTGTGGGCCAGACATGAATTAAAACATCTCATACAATAAATATCACTATGAAGTAGTACCCCCAGTTTGCAAATATGAAAACTGAGGCAAGTTGCCTAAGGGCTCATACCCAGCTAAGATCACACAGCTAACATAAGCAGAGATCCAGTCTTTGAAACTTAGTCAGTGAGCTTGAGTCTGAGCTCCCCAAATACCCATCACCCTCTGCATCTCCACTCCCACCTACAACCCTAATGCACAGTCCTGAAGATCAGACCCTAACCACTGTAGTCTTAATTCTTCTATTTCTTATTCCTCCTGAAGGTGTTTTGGTTTGGTTTTGGTTAACTCCTATTCTCTCTCCTTACTTTCCAATATATAAATTCTCCTGTGAGTGATAATGCCTGAGATCCCTAATAACCTAACCTAAAGCTTTTCCAACTATGGGGTGGCAAGAGTATGCATCCCCAGAAGTCCTCCTGAAATGAAGGCTTGTTCTGTGGAGAAGCCTGAGTATGTTCATTGCTAAGAAGTTCTGGATACTTCTGCTGGGCCATAGTACAACCTAGAGAAGCAAGAAGCATCTGTAAGTGGCTTCCCGCACAACAGACCAGAAGTCCCAAGTGTCTGCAGTGAAGGCATGTAAAGAAGTTAATTAGAAGAATCAAATCCATGTGGTCAGTATCACAGTTATGGTTGAGGTTAAACTGACTGCCACCTACCAAAAGATCTACTGTATTTCCAAACTGCAAATATCAGGCACTAGAAAATGAAAATGGTGCAGACTCTGAGGATATTAGAATCCCCTTGATATTAATCTTTGCAGCAGCAGAAAGCATCCAGACAACATGGGAACAAAGAGTCCAATATCTACACATACTTGGCAGGGGCTGTAATTAATAAACAGCATCAAGAGGTCAAGAACAGTCAGCTCCAAGGGCCTCTCTTAAATCCAGGAGGAGCAGTTGCTGACTGAGAGGAATTGGCTTATTGGTGCCATTTCCATCCTCCTGCTTGCCAACTTGTGCAAACATTTAACCTTGCTGGTACCGTTTATTTGATAGTAAAACAAGATTTTTAGATGATTTTCATCTTTTCTCTTTTTTTTTCTACCTTGAATTATGAGTATCTAAAGACATCTGCAATAAATAAAATGCAGCCCATTGTCCAAATGTCTAAGTACTCTGATGTTGTTGACAGTGCCACATCAGGGTGGTTCATGAGACAGTTTTTATTCTAGATAGAGGCTGAGTGTCACAAATCACAGATTACTCCTGACCTTAAGTATCCCCTCCCAAGGCAATACTTTGGGAAGCAAATCCCATACATGCTGAAAGAGACCTGGGGCTTGAAGGTGGGATTCCAAGCCCCTGGGTTCTTCTTTCTAGTCAAAACATACTATATTACATTCCTATCAGCTCCAACAGCCAAAAGAAACAGACAACTGTGAGTAAGAGAAGGTGACTCTTGACCCCTGCCTGGCTCTGTCTAGCTGTCTCTTCCAGAAGGATGCAGAGCACTCTGCTCTAACAAAGGCATGCCTAGCTCCTCGCTTTCCCAAATGTGAGCTATGTGTGTTCAACCTCTGTGATCTTTAGTACTTCCATGGGTAGTGTTCCTTAAATGAATAGTCACTGAGCGAGTGAATAATTACACAAAGCTTTCTTAAATTCTTCCATGGCCAGATTTGCTCTTCATGCTGGAGTCCAAATGGACTGGAATCTGTACTTCTGTACTATCAAACAACCAAACAACTATGGGATGGTGAGTGTGTGTGTGTGTGTGTGTGTGTGTGTGTGTGTGTGTGTATGTGTCCTGCATTACTTATCTGACCATTTTTCAGGGTCTTACTTTGTAATCCAAGCCCCCTGAAACTAAATCCTTCCTCCACCTCCCAAGTGCTGGGATTACCAATGTATGACATCCTGTCTGGTCTTGTAGACTTCTTTCTTTTTCCTTTTTTTAAGTGGAAGCATAAAAAATTCTAGGATATAATACAATCTAGCTTCTAATTCCACACTTTCCATTTAACCATTAACTAATCCAAATCACTGAGACCTTGAGTGCATTAGTTATTCACCAGGAAGCATAACCCAAGGGCCTTCCACCAGGGCTTCTGCCATGACAAAAATATGATTTAGGAAAATGTCATCTATCCTGTCAAAGATGGTACAGCAGAGTTCATGGCACTTAGAGCATGCTACTAGGGCTCCGCCCATCTGGGAATACTAGGAAGCAGGAAGTAGGGTACTCTTTAGTCCCTTTTTGTTTGGTCCAGGACTCCAGCGCCTGGAGCAATGCCACCCACATTCAGGATGGGTCTTCCTTCTTTAAGCAGACTGCCTAGAAATGCCCTCACCAGAACACCAGAGGTGTAACTCCTAGATGATTACAAATCCAGTTAGGTTGACAATAAAGGTTGATTATTGTACTGTCCTTCCAACCTCCCTGCTGTACACATGCTCTGAAGCCTTTCAGACCCTTATACAATTTGCCAACTGCTGACCAAGTCAGCTGTTCCCAGTTCACACACATACATACACAATTCATGAATTAATCAGGAAGACACAGCCCAGAAATGAATCATGGAATGAATACACAGTTTTCAGGCTTTGTAGAGTCATTCCTGCTGAGATGTACAGCATCCATTCTAAACAACAACAACAAAAGTTAAATATGGTAAACTAGAGGAAGACAGAGACCTTCTATCTGCACATACAACGTTCATGCTGGCCCCTCCTTTAAATTTAACTTTATGCCTTTCTTCTTGCTTTTATGGCATAAGGCTAAATTAATTATGTGGATGAACCATGTGGAAGTATCTGCCTTGCCAAGTGCTTTCCATAAGTATGGAATACCATTGAAAGTGGTGTAAATTGGTAGAGTCATGTAGAACAAAATTTGTCTTGCCCCAGGACTCCTGAGCTAGATCTGGGTTGGTGGATGAATGAGCAGATAGAACAGGATCTTCATTTGGCACACTGAAGATCCCCTTCAAACCCTAACTAGAAAGCAGAGAAGTGGCAGAATATAAAGGGAGGGGCAACAGCCAGAATGAGCATGTCCAGTGAGTTATTAACCCAGAAAGAGAATTGACCAGGAGTTAGACAAGAGAATAATATGGGTAACTATAGTGCGAATTCTACTTGGTATTTACCATTATAAAAACCCAGAGCCAGATATTAGGGAAAAGCTGAAAGATCAGAGAGACAGGGAAACTATCCACAACCACTTCTCACCCAGCCAGCTCCTCACCAATCCTCAGCCTGACTGCCTCTAATTCTTCAGCCAAAAGGGCAGGGGGGTCACAAGTGCAGGGCTGAACTCCTACCTTTTCTTTCTCTACCCAGCTATCTCACTTTTTTTTCAACTTTCCTAGTGCTAGGATCAAAGGTGTGTGTCACCACTGCCTGGCTCTGTTTGGCCTTGAACTCATAGAAATCCAGAGGATCTCTGCTTCCCAGATGTTGAGATTAAAGTCATGGGTTATCACTCCTTGACCTTCATGGCTAAATCTGTGGGTGACTCTGTCCTCTGATTTTCAGGCAAACTAGATATGCAATATAGCAACACAAGCAACTGATAAAGTAAGAGCTGGATATGGGCTGTTTGGTTTTGGTTCCTCTAAGAAGCAAAAGTGAATCCCCACCATTAAATACATGCTTGCACACACCTGAGCATTCAGAAAGCTCTCCATGCTCAAACAGACTTTTCTTGCTGCTGGTTCCTTCACAGGTTCCTGACAGAGCAGTAGGCAAAAGTGGTGTGGCTAGATAAACCCAGGAGGCCCAGTCCAGCAGGAGCTGAGTTTGGTTATGTTCCAGTTGATATATAATCAAGGTTCAACCAAAAACACAGAACCAGTAGAAAAAGTCTGTATTAGGAAGTTTACTGAAAGAACCTGGCTTATTCAATGGTGGACTGACAAGGCAAGTCAGAAGTCCATTATTGGCTCACTGGAGAGGATGGCTGCATATCTGGGTACAGGCTGAGCTACTGTCCACAAGCAAATCTCTCTTTTCTTAGGAAAACTTCAGCACTGCTGCCCTCAAAGCCTTCCAGATGATCCAGTCAGGTCCATGTCACATCATCATGAATTTTCCTTTCTTCAAGTCAGCTAATCATGAACTTTACACATACAAGGTACCTTTTACCAATACCAGAGTTAGCAGTTAATCATATAACAGGGGATGGGTGTAGTCAAAAGTTTCTCTGTCCTGCCTAGCTGGTCCTGCAGCCATTTACTCCCAAATAATCACACAAAGGCTTATATTAATTATAAACCATTTGGCCTATTGCACAGGCTTATTACTTGCTAACACTTACTCTTAAACTAACCCATGATTCTTATCTGTGTTTAGCCACATGACTTGGTACCTTTCTCTCAGTGCAGCATTCTCATCTTCCTTCCTCTGCATCTGGCTGGTGATTCTCTGGTCTTCCTCTCCACAGAATTCTCCTTGTCTGGGTACCCAGCCTATACTTTTCTGTCTGCCTAGCTTCTGGCCAATCAGTGTTTTATTAAACCAGTATATACAGTGACAAATATTTACAGTGTACAAGAACATAGTCCCACAGCAGATGGGGGGGGACTACATCCAACCAAGATGACACATATATTTCCACCAGAACAATTGGCTACCTAGTACTGGCCAAGGAACTGGGTGAGCTATCACTGACCCTTACATAGATTCCTTTAGAATGACCCTAGTGTTCTCTGTATACCAATCCTATACAAACCTCAAATAGGTCTCCAAGAAAGTTTCAAAACATGTTGCCTTACAATTAATTATCACTTTTCAGTTGACTACTAGGCAAAGCCTCCATTTTGGCCTTCCCACCCCAAAACACACATGGCCAAGAGAGTCTTCCTAAGCTGCAAATCTTAACAGTGCCTTTTATACCAAGGCCCCTCTAGAGGCTTCCCACTCACTGCCAGATAAATCATATGCTCTTCAAAACAGCCCATAGCCACCTTCCTTCCTTCCTTTACCCACATTTACCTCTTTCCTACAATGACCTTGTGCTGTTAGAGTTCTGGTAACAGGCCATACAAGTCGAATCCTCAGCACCAAGGTTATATATGGCTCTGAACTTCATTCCTGCCTCTTTCTCCCACTGAAGACAGGCACAGAACCCAAGCCTCTGTGGAGGATAATCTGCCTGTTGTGCATGCCCCGTCTAATAATAACCACGTCTTACTCCGTCATACCAGCACCTTCCTCTTGTCCATCACATGTCTTCCATAGATTCTAGTTGTGTTCATAACAGAATGCTTGTGAGGATTTATTCCAACACCTCCTTCTCTCCTTTCCAGCTCTTCTTGCTTCTCCCACTCACAGTACAGTTGGAAATTCACTGAAGAGAATGGGTTTGCCCTTCCCCCTTTCCTTTCTCTGTCAATTTAAGGACTGGTTTTGACAGTAATCATGTCATGATAATTTACGATGTACAAGTTATGTCTATAGAAGCAGCAAAGTTTCACACTGGCTAACGCTAAGATATGATGCAGGCCAGGACAGCAGTTAGTGCCCTGAAGAGGATAAAGTATGTGGGTCACCTTGAAGGCCATGGAAGCTTCTGCAAGTGTTTGCAGGAGCAGTTCTGATTCAGGTAGGGCT
This sequence comes from Sigmodon hispidus, assembly GCA_004025045.1. NCBI lineage: Eukaryota > Metazoa > Chordata > Mammalia > Rodentia > Cricetidae > Sigmodon > Sigmodon hispidus. The sequence goes on from PVIH01006027.1 coordinate 83,979, forward strand.
TAGAAATAAACTCTTTCCAAAGGCAGAAGAACTATAGGACAGGGAGACATTGAGCTGTTTGGGGACAGTATCTGCAGTGCTGTGAGGGACAGAACTAACAAGGAGCTCCAAGGAACTCTTGGAGGATTCTTTGGAGAATTTGAGTTTGCAATGAAAGTGGAAAAGCCTACCTATTGGAACAGGTGTTCAGATTTTTTTAATGGGGTTGCAGTCATGGTCTTTTGCCTGTTCATTTAGCAGTATTACTTGAGCATGACACTCAGTATAGGCCCTGAAATGCTCGTGAGATGTGGTGCCTCCTTCTTGTCAGTAAAATGGGATGAGGCATCATGCACTAGCGAGAATTCTACAGGAATAGAGGATGGAAGGGTTCGGAAGTTGGGGAAGAGAAGATATTGTGCAATGTGGTAGAGACAGGCAAGAGACAACCTTTCTGAGGAGATGCCAGCAATTGGCATAGTATTCTAAGCAGAGGGAACTGGAATTATAAAGGGATTGAAGAAGGGACAGTGATAGGCAGGATGATATCAGAGAACTAGATAGAGCTGGGCAATAAAATCTAGTAACTCTAGTTTTCCATCTAGACTGTGCTTGTGTCTAAGGAAACCGGGAAGGATTTTAAGCTGAAGAGAGACTTGAGCTACAAATTCAAAGGTCCATGCTGCGGTGTAGACAATAGAGGGAAGGCAGGCTTCAGAAGAAGGGAAGAGACTGATTAGGGGAGAGATGTGGTGTCTTAAGCAGCTCAGCCTCAAAGGTGTAAGAAGAATGATATTGGTCGGAGATCAAGCTAGTAGGAAGTGCTGGTACACTTGGGATATGGCATGGTGGAAAGAAGCTAGGAATGGTGGTGGTTCCTTTTCTAAGATCGGGGAGTCTCCTGAGAGATCAGGTTGAGGGAGATGCAGGCAAACCCAAGTACCCCAGTCCGATAGGTGTCATGCACCTTGCGTGTGGCTTCTTGGAACGCTCTGTGGCTAGACCACCCATATGCCTCATACTCAATACCTGTGGTCCAATAGAGACTAAGATCCAGGGCATTAATGTAGGGTTTTTGATCAAAACTACATCAGGGACAGACACAATGGTGCATTCTTATAATCCCAACACTCAGAACAGGAAGATTTTGAGTTTGAGGCCAGGAGGGAAAAAAATCAAAACCAAAACCTGAGGTGAACAAGGCCAACAGAGCGTCCACATTTAGTGTGGATTTACCAATATAGATGGTCTATGGAACTGTTAGCTCATCTGTTTTAATAGACTGCACCAGAGGCTCTATTTCCTATTGGCATTGGTTTCTCCAGAGTTGGTGAGAAAGACTCTTGACTCATGCTAACCTGACTCAGAGACTCTTATCCATAGTGCCTTCTCAGGGGTGGCCCACATCCCCTGCCACTCTCTTAGGTAGCTGTATCAACAGACCTACACTATGATTTGTGAAGATACCAGAGAGTTTGCTTTTGTTGGTTTCTTACTCCATAAAAAAAAAAAATACTAAAAATTGTATTTTATGGCTGCCTTGGTATCAAGACAAATATAACATGATTTGGATCCTATGCATTTTTCTTCTGGTTTTAAAAAGAAATTAAAACATTTTCATGGGTCCCTAGAAGTGCTACAGACTCTAGACACAGTGCTTGCTGCATGGAGAAAGGGGAGGGAAGGCCTATATAAGTAATAGAAAGTGTGGGAGTCTGGATTAGCCACATGCAGAAAGACCTCTCTGAGACCTTTACACAGCCTCCACCCCAAAGCCACTGAGCCTCAGCTCTCTACAGAGTGACAAGAGTGGACGACCCTAGCAGACATTCTTTAGGACCCCCCCAAAAGCACATAGACCCCTTGCTTCATTTTTCAACTTCCCCTCCAAGGGAAGACTTTCCCCCCACTTACCAAATTAAACTTATTTTCCTCTCTTGGATTCTTTCCCCTCATCAAACCATGGGATGGTGTGCTTCCAACAGCAGCCGTAAACCCATAATGAGTAGGGAAATACCAACAGGAAGATGATAGAAAGTCATAAACATTAGAATAAATATATAAATATAAACAAGTCTATAAATGAAACCCTGGAGATATTTTCAATGTATAATGTAGCATTTAAATCTCTTAGTTGGCACAGCAGATCTTTCCAAGGAAATTCATTTAATTCTATTGCTTACACCCTCACCCATTCAGGAAGAATCGCTAACAGCCAGTGCTATTACTGCTTCTCCCAGTCAAGGGCTCATCCCAGAAGCTTGTTCTTGAATTCATAATTGCGCTGGAAGTAAGGCAGAAAGCACTGGGTATGACTGTGGGACAACTAGGTCCAGTTATGTGCCTAATGCAGACGTCACCCAACCTGTTCTGAACACTGCAGCCATGGTTTCTTTCTATTACCTGACCAGGCAGGAAGAAGCTGGACATATCTTAGAAAGATGGCAGATAATCCCAGGTTTCATGGACTGAGGGATGTGCTTTCTTGGGTCATTGGACAGCCCTCCCTTCGTATATTGAAAGAAGCAGGCCAGGCAGTTCTGGCTCCAGCAAAATCTCAAATCCTGTATGGAGATTTCTAAGGACTTTGTCATCTAATCCCCAAGACATGTTATGAAGTAGACACACAGACAGCTACAGAGGAGCAATGTGAAATGAAAGAATGAGATGCTGTTCAAAACACAAGGAAAACTAGATGCATTAAAGATGCATTAAAAATAAGATTTTGTATATAATATTCATTCTCTCTCTCCCTCCTTCCCTCCCTCCCTCCCCATCACTCCTTCTTCCTTTGCTCACTCTCTGACATGGTAGTCTTACTACTGAATGTTTCATTCCTGGAGCACAGAAATGCTTCCTAAATCCATCTCTTCTCAGGTTCCCTGGATTTCACTGAGTACATTGCAAAGAGGCAAGGTCTGCCAGGCTTTCCTTCCAGTCACCAGATGGATGCATCATAGTTCTTTAGAAGCAGAATACATAGCTGTGCCTACCTTTATCAACACACAACACATGAGAGACCCAAGGATGCAGCAGGAACAAACACTGGACTTAGTGGTTCCAGAGCACGTGTGTCCCATATGACCCCCTGATGCCTATGCATACTTTTGCATGGAGGACAGCAGCCATCTGGATGGGAAACAAGAAACAGAGACTGAGCTGGATCCTCAGGACCATAAGCAGAGAAGAAATAGAGAACTAGCAATAGCAGATGAGAACTGAGGATTCAGTGAGTCATGTTCTAGATAAATTGAAGATTTTTGGATAATTAGAGATTTTGAATATGTTTGAATTGATAGTGACTTACATATAGGGCCATATGCAGTCATACTGGCTGCATGCTTGCAAAGATGACTTTCAATCATTTTTTTTTTACCATCTTCATTTGAAAAGTAGAAAAACACAAGCCCTGCAATCTGCCTAAGATTGTGAGGTTGAGCTAGGAGGAAAGCATATCAGCACCGTCAGCCTTCCCCCAGGGTGGCTAGTATTGCACTGCATGGCCCCAGGCCAAAGCAAAACTGTATCCCAGCAGCCTGTGCCATCACACTGACCAGGCCACTGTTGGTCAACTTCAGCAAGTGACTCAGCCTCTCTGAGGTTTTTCTCTGCTTGCCACATGAAGAAACTGTGGTTAAAAAATCTCATAAGATCATAAAGGAACATATATGGTAAATTTAGCATCTGGTGTCTGTCTGAAGGTCCCTACCCAGAACTCAGGCCTGTCAGACATCTTCCCTGGTCTTTCCCTCCAATCTCCAAGCAGCTGGAACTGGCCTTGGTCATCTAGAAAGGGCAGTGTGTAGATATATTATATATTTATATATTATATATAATATATAATATAAATATATATTATATATTTAATAAAACCTGAATATTGGGGAGAGAGCACCCAGTCACATCCTAGACGGACAGTTCAAAAAATTCTTAACCCTTAAATACAAAGATAAACAACTGAGTATGTCACACACACCTTTAATCCCAGCACAGTGAAAGCCTGGAGTGGTGACCTATACCCTTTATCCCACAACTCCAGAGACAACTTCTTCTGTTTCTGTGAGTTCAAGGCTACATGCCTTTAATCCTAACCTGGATGGGATAGGGTATATAAGGGCTGTAGAAACCCAGAGAGAACAGAAGTGACTGAGAGTGAGGCTAAAAAAGTTACAAGACAGCTGGGTGAGAACTGACTGTGGTGCTCCCTCTCTCTGATAATTCAACCTTCCCCGATATTTGGCTCTAAGTCTCATTTGTGATACTACAGTGTACATGCTGTGCCTTAGAACTTCCCTGTGACCACATAGTAAGAGAGAAATAGATTGAACCAATTTACCAGTCAAATGTCTTGGAACTATATTTTCTGTGTCTTTGTGTAACCACTTGGATTTCATTGTCTTGATTCTGACAGGTGTTTCACCTTCTATCTAACAGCTTAGCTTTCTCCATAAGTGACCCAGAAAGTGGCCCTGTACTCTCCAAGCAGAGACTTGCTGCATGAAGGTTACTTTGGTATATCCCACACAGTCTCTCCCCTCAAGTCAGTGGATCAGACTGACCCATCAATAGGTGCTGAACTGAAATCTAACCTTGGACCACAGAATGGAGTGGTCCTGTGTCTCACACTTCTTTGAGCAAAATGAGGAACATTTTCAGTGGCTTTATGTAAGAAGCTTTGACTGAAAGAGGTGAGCAGTCAGAGCATTTGGTGCCAGCCATTGTGTTAGCTCTTGTGACTACAGGGTCAGCTCTTCATGATACCCAAGCCTCTCCTTCTTCTTGGATGGCTCTAGGTATTCCAGGTCACTGGTTCAAGCCAAAAGTATCAAACAGTCTACCAAAACTTCAACTCTAAATGTCAGCCAAGGAAACTTAGCTTATAAGATATCAAAAGGCCATCCAACCCTCCATGGTTATAAATGCTACATAGGGAACTGTGGACAGTGCATTGGGGGTTGACTGATGCCAGTCTTTAATGAAAATGTGATCTTAATTGGAAGGCTGAGTGGAGGTATTGGTCCTCTGTTCCATGGCAAGAATAAGAGTATTCTCCCTGGAGATGTGGTATTATGGGGTGCTATATATCCTACAGAAGGTGAAAAAAGAGAGAAAGGGAATTTGAGGCAGGGTGAGGTGTCAGAAGCAAATCTACAAGAGAGCTGAAAACTCCTTTGTCTCCTGCATGTCTCATCCATGGGCTGGTTCCAGTCTTACCCCATGAGACTAGTACTGAGTCAGGGGTATGATGTGAAAACTACGGTCACCCTCACTCGCCCCCACAGTATGGTCTGCCAGTTCTCTCTTCCTAGAGATTTGAAACAGGGGACCATGATACAAATGATGAGGAAATAGAAAAACTCATTCAGGTTGTTGCAAAGAACCCTCCCTTTGCAAAGCATTCTCTTCCATGTGTGCCTCTCTGCCCAAAGGCCTGTGTTTCCTCATCATAAGGCATCCATTTACTTCTCTGGAGCAAAACTCTGTTGTTACTCCCCGCTGACAGCCCTTAAGCATTCTGACTGAACTCATTCAAATCCCCATCAGTTTAGTCACTTGGTGTGGTTATCAAATGCCCATCAGCACCACCAGCCAAGTCCATTAGACACCTGGTCTTTCGAGGTACTCAACTTGTTATTTCCAAAAACAAACCAAAAAAAAAAAATTACAAAATCAAGATAAAAATAACCCTTCAATTTAGTTAGCAAGTGACGGATAAATTCTACACCAAAAGTACATTTTGTCAAATAGCTTGGATTCTTTTCTTTCCTGAATCTACTGAAACAATCAGCTGCTGGGAGGGGCGGCATTGAGTGGTTGCATCTGCTGGTTAATAGTCGAGGAAGTGAACATCAAACATTCCCTCAGAGCTAGGCATGGAGCTGAACTCTTCAATCTCAGCCCTCAGAAAATGAAGGCTGTGGCGGGTACAGGGGAGCACATTGTGAATATAAGGCCTACCTGGCCTGCATAATGAGGCCTGGCCTCCAATGAAAATAATTGTCAGTCCGGCCACTGCTCAGCCATCCACAAGAAGAATAAAAATTAGGATCTTGTGGAATGCACATCAGGGAACTCCAAATCATAGCTGTTTTGTGCTTTAGAGAGCAATTTCCTATTCTTTTAAGAAATTGACCTGCCCAGGACCCTAATCCTAACCCAGAGCTCTGCCAGAGGATCATTTAATAGGTAGTTACATTAAGCTCGGCGTGTTCTTTCCAGGATACATGCTTTTTTAAGAGGATAAAGGGCTAGTCAGGTGAAAATGCCTACCACCAAGCCTGATGGCCTGAGTTCAATTCCTGGGACCCTCATGGCAGAAGAACTCACTCCATAAAGCTGTCTGTCCTCCGAGCTCCACCGAGGACTGCGGCACAGGCTTGCTTGAGCACATTCAAACACTCAAACACAAATGAATAAATAATGTAGTTAAAATGTGCTAATTTAAAAGAGGATGCGTACCTGAAAGAGGTCTATGTTAGCCCAGAGCAGAGAACTACGGGTAGTATAATTTAACATTTCAGAGCAACTAGGGTTTGGAAAGGATTAGTAACAGGCAGCTGTGGTGGTTTTGATTGGTGTTTGACAATCTTCTCACCTAGAGAAGCAGAAAATATTTGCTCTATTTATATGGGATTAAGTGACCCACTCTTGTCCAGTTCCACTGGTTAGATTTCTCTACTGGTCCCAGACATTTCTAAAATGGGAATAAGCCAATTATTTATGACTGGTCACCTGCCACCTACAATTCACTTTTCCAATTTTCTTCTGTTGCCTACACTATGACACCCCGTCAATCCCTATGGTTTATTGGCTCAGTTCTGATGTCTAGAAAAAACAGATTTCTTCAAGAGTGACTCTGGTGCAAAAGGGCATTTGTTGTTGGGTTCTTCAAGATGAAATTGGTGTGTGATCCAACTGGTCCTAATGTCAGGAGTAATTCACCCTCTTGGATTGCAGGTTACCATAACCTATTCCAGCCACAACATGCTTTTGTATGGCATATAATACTTACTCTTCTTGTCATGCTGAGTAAGTGTCTGACAATAGCAATCCAGATTAAATCTTTTGAATTGTTTTGCAGCTCAAATACCCTAAATCATAAAGTCTGTTTCTTTAAGGCCAATTGAAAATGTCTTGTATGGAAACAATCATACTGTATAAAGTTCCTCAATAACCAAGGAGCTCATATTCTTATTTTACATCAAAGGATGCATGTTGGGTCTACGGAAAGGTCTAGGTTCAAACCCCAAGACTCTATATAGCTCCATAATCTACAAAATCTTTGCTGTGTAATTCTACCAGAATGTAGATGTATTTTAAGCAAGCACCACAATATGTTTGAGTATATGCAATTTTGTAAGCTGATAAAAATATCAGGGTACAATACACAGGTGAGGGTCATCTTTAATAACAATGAATGTAAGTACTTATTTAAAGTAGACTTTATAATTTTGACATTTGGGGCAATACAATTCCTCCTATAGCTTTACTCTATAAGATGGGTATGATGAGCTATCACAGTCAAAACTGAGTAAACAGTAGCCTCACAAATTTCTTTCATATTGTTTGGACTTACATTTGTCTTTGTAGAATACAACTTATTGTCCATGTTAGGTAAATCCTTCTGCACCATGAAACTGCCATACTTGCCCAGAATAGTCATCTTAAGAACATAAGGTTATTAACCAATGGAAAGTATTTATCTCGGTAGTTGGGGCTGGCTCCAGAGCATGCATAAGCTACCACCATTCCCTTAAGTTTACAGTGCTAATCTTGACACATGATAGACAAGAGCCATATATGACAGATGACAATCTAAGAGATGCTCCAAGTCAGAGCACCTTATATCAAATGCTAATAAGGCTTAATTTACTTCTTAGTTTTGAGATAAAGATAATACTAAACAAGGCACTAGTTTCTACCCACACCCCACCAGACTGACTTATGTACCTCTTGGGATGAACTCTCTGATTTGGGGTTTATAAGCCCTCTATAAGAAAAGGGGAAGAGTACCACTGAGGCAGACCAGACTTCACACTCTGCTCAGGAGGTTTGACATTCCGGGGCCCCATTAAAAAGTCTAGAAGGAGAGATAATGTTAATATTTCTCAAGAACATTTCAAATGCCCTAAGACTGGATAGGAAAGGATACACAAACATCAGAACAGCAGAAATGACCATGGTCTGAGTTAAGGTTGCAACCTTTATACTAGAAAGAATCAGGCAGAGGCACGAGATTATTACATTTGCTTGTTAATTAAACTTTCCCAAGGTCATCTACCTAAGAGGCAGCAGAGCTATATATAGATCTCATGTCTCCTCACTCCCCTTGCAGTGATTTTTCTTCTGAGTTGCTATGTCAAGGAACACCTGGTCCCTTTGGTTTGCCTTCCCCCAGGGAGGTAGGTGATCAAGAAGTAAGCAGAGGACAGCAGCTTGTGGTCTCCAGCAGGGTGATGAAGATTTGCAATTGGAAAGGAAATGGCACTGCATTTGCAGATGCATCCATCTTTGCAAGATCTTCATGGGAGCTCCGTGACAATCTACCTTGTGGGCAGTGAGATAGCTTGTTCTCCAGTGAAAACATAAAGAAATTTGAATTTTTTTCATTCAAGTCCAAGTCTTAGTAAAAATCATAACCCATTCAGCTGGAGAGTGGGAGGAGATAAGAACATACCCAGTGTGAAAAAAAGTTTGTCTAATCATTCTGAGATGCTTGAGATCTATATTCATGTATCCTAAAAAGTGTTCTCCTCCCCAATGTAGTTGGTTTTTATTTTTATCTGGGTTTGTTGTTGTTGTTGTTGTTGTTGTTATTCTTTGAGGACTTGCCCAAATAAATACATGGAGACCTTCTTGTTTATGAATGCCTGGCGTTAGCTTGGCTTATTTCTAGGCAGCTTTTCTAACATAAATTATCCCATTTCTCTTTAATTGTATTTTGCCTCTGGGCTTTTTACCTTTTTTTATTTATATATCTTTCTTTCCTTCTTACTCCATGGCTAGCAGGATGGGTGGCCTATGACATTCTCCTCTCTTTCTCCTTTTCTTGCTCCTCAACAGCTCTAGATTTCTCCTCCTATTTATTCTCTCTGCCTGTCAGCGCTGCCCATCTCTCTCTCCTTCCTTGCTATTGGCCATTCAGTTCTTCATTAGACCAATCAGGTTTTTTTAGACAGTAAAACACAGCTTTACAGAGTTAAACAAATGCAGCATTAAAGAATTCAACACATCTTTACATCATTAAACAAATATTACACAGCATAAACAAATGTGACACATCTTAAATTAATCCACAACGTCCCCAGATGCCTTCTAACTATCCTTTCCTTCCATTCATCTCACAAAGTACTCTCTAGTCTCTTCCTTGGAGCCAATCAGTCAGGATTCAACATAGGAAATAGAAGCCAGTCTATGTATTATAAGCAGAAATAGATTCTGAGAATTTAAGGGCTTAGAAAATTTGGAATAGGGTTGCAGGGAGCCGCCATTGAACTACTGCACTTAAATTCCAACCAATGTATTAGAGTACTAGAAGGGCAGAATTACTTCCTCTCTACCCCACAGACCTGATGACTATATAATGAAATGCAGGGAGACATCATGTGCCTGGACTTAATTTCATTAAAAAAAAAAAAAAAACATACAGAACAAGAAGCTTTCTGCCTCCCTGCCACTTTCTAAGTGTTGCTTAAGTATCTATGTTCCTAAGCTAGAGAGATGCTCACCGTTAAAAGCACTTGCTGCAGAGAGGACCAAAATTTGGTTCCCAGCAGACACACACACATCAGTGGGCACAGATGCCTGTAACTCAGCTCCAAAGGATCCAATACTCTCCTCTGGGATCTGAACACACACACACACACACACACACACACACACACACACACACAAATAATAATAATAATAAAGTAAATCTTTACATACATATATTGACGAAGCTTGATTTTCTTAAAAGCTACCTAAAAGGAATGCTAAAAAGTGAACTTTAGAGGCTCAACCCCAGAGCATTACAATATATCCTACAAAGAGGACTGAATGAGCCAAAGACTCTTTTTACTACAGCAATTCTCCATATAAAACATGCTACCACTCAGTACCCAAAAGTCAGGCAACGTGGACTTTATATCTTTTATCTGCAAGCCTTGTAGATGGAAGACCCTCACTCAGGATAGACAATTAAATGACAAGCACTTTGATTTCAATTTTATCTTATTTTTCTTTCTGATTTTTTCTTGCATTTAAATATGCTCTCCTTGCATTTTTTCGCATTTAAATTTGACCTCCTTGAAGGCATTGTATGTCAAGATTAGGCAATGTTCCTAAAGGGAAGCTATTGGGTAGATATATACATATACCTTAATTGGTGAGTTGACTTTGTGTTCCAAACTAATTACCAAATAGATTTTCTCTTCCCAAATGGTATCTCTATCCTATGAGAGTCAATGAATATGCAATTAACTTCAAAACTGAAAAGACAAGAGTCTTTTCTTACATGTCATTCTTTTTTAGCCTCAGAATGTCTCATGGGCAAGTGCTTTTTAAGCTATTTTGACTTATTATTAGTAATAAATAACATTGATTAATAATTGAATAATGGATAAATAATAAATTAATATTACTACTAATTAAGAAGATATGGTAAGTGGCCATATCTACCTCATAGTAAATTACTCAATAAATACTAGTCACTTCCTTCTGTCCTGAAGCTCTTCCTTTCATTAAAAAATAGGCACATCTGGGTTCCTGCCTAGAGATGCTCCAGTCTAATCCTTGAAGGGGTAACAGCAGCTTCTCTGTTATCCTTTGCATGTGACAGACTGCCTCTCTTATCAGCTTAAAGCAGCAAACACCCATCTTCTCACCGTGTTAGAATGGGAATTCAGGAATAGCATGACAGTATCACTAGTGTTTCAGATCCTCAGTAAAACTGCAGGAATGTGCTGGTCAGGGATGCTGCTGTCTGTCACTAAGTGGTTCACTGTCAAAGAAGCTCCTATGGGACTGCCAAGCTGACACGGGCCCCAGGAAGAGGCCCCAGCTTCTCTTCATGAACTCAAGAATCTTGAGTGTGGTCATGACCTGGAAGCAGCCTCTGTCAAATCTAGTGATCTGAATGCAATGCTGAAGTGGAAATGTCTTTCATAATTTTCCTGATGCAGTCACAGAGCATCCTACCCATAGAGTTCAACTCTATGAATACCAGAAGGCAAGCGCAGGGAAGGCCACATTGTTGGCTGGCTGTCATGTCTAAAAACAGCCTAAGTTGACTCTTCCAGGTATGATATGGGAGGGAATTTGATTTTTTTTTTCAGATAGGTCTTGAATTTGTTACCCTCCTGCCTCAAGACCCTAACTTAATTGTGATGGCAGATGGATGCCACCGTGCCAGATCTGATTTCAAATAACTTAACATTGTGAAGTACCTTCATCTTTGCCAGTCTTTTAACTCTGAAGTATATGACTCAATCAAAAAGTGTGTAAATAATAAATAAATTATCTTTAAAGTAACTTATAACATGCCCAGACTTGATTCTAATCTAATTATGTAGTACCTATGGTCAGTTATTTCAATGATACACATATATGGATGATGCATTATATATATATACATATATGTGTAATAAAGTTTTGTAATGTATAAAATAAAATTATGTAGGTACATGTAAGATCTGATAAAAAAGATCTATAGGAATAATCATTGAATTCTTATACAAACACATGTAAATCTACACATGTACACTCTATGTGTATGAGAGAAAGAACTGTGAACTATAATGCTACAAGAAAATTATATAAACATTTTCAAAATTAAAATAATAATAGAACTTGAAGGTGTTACATTTTTCAAATTTAACTTTCAAATGACCATCATTAAATAATTATTACTAATTTCTTAATAATTAACAGATAATAAATCATTGTATTTTAATAAACAAAATTATTGCTTGATAATAAAATTAATAGTTTTTAAAATATAAGAAAAATAATTTTTACATTTTAGCATGGAAGCAGTTATACTTTTTTAAATATAAAAATTGTAATGTTTCTTAACAAGTATTGAGTTCTCAATGTTTTTTCTAAAAAATGTGTTTTCATATCTTTATAGGATTATAAAAGCCAAAAATACTGTTAAGATGAAATAGAAATTTCTCTAAAGCTTTTCAATTTCTTTAGATTCATATTAATTCATCCTTCTTTAGATTAAAGTCATATAAAATTAAATATAATAATTCATATAGTTCATATAAAATCTAGGTGTAGTCATAAATGCCAGAAGATCAAAACTTCAAAGTCATCTTTAGCTATATAGCAAATTCAAGGGCCATACAGGCTGCTTTGCCTGAAAATTAAATTTAAATTAAAATAATTCAGAAGGCACAATCCTCTGTCTGGAAAACTATTCCTAGCTGCCCACCTAACTCATGCTGCTTGGACTATGAATAGAGCGCTGTTTGCAAGGAAACTCCCTGGTGTCCATGGTAGCCAGTTCTGAACTCTTACTCTTGTCCAGAGATGTAGTTCTCATAGAAGAAAATCACTGGTCAATGGACTCTCTCTTCAAACTCCTGACCAAACCCCAGCTCTCTTTAGTTCAGAATCAACTGTCAAAGTCATGAGTGTGAAGGAATTAAGAACGTTACCAAAATGACAAGAGAGTGTGCCTGTTAGAATTGACAACTATAAAGAGGACACAAAACACTTAATATTCAGTCCAAAATGTTCCTAAAAGTTGATCTTAGAGAAATGATATTGAACATCTTTTTAACAGATGTCTTCACGACTGCTCTGATTCGCCCATTAATCATGCCAAGTCGACTGCTTTGAAAAGTATCTAGTAGAAGCACACCTCTGATGTGTCTGTTAGAGTGATTTCCAGGGACCACCAGAACTTGAGGACTCTGACATTAAGAACTGTGTTACCTTCTGATTAGTTCAAAATCTTAACAGTCTATTTGGGAGGCTGTGGCGCCATGGAGAGCAGGGTCTGGTTGGAAGAAGTAAGTCACAAAGAGTTTGTCCTTAGGAGCTACACTTGCCCCTGGCCCTTCCCTCTGTTTCTGTCTTCCATGATGTGGTGTCTGCTACCCCTTTCCTGTAATAATGCACCAAAACCTTAGAAAGTGTGAGCAAAATATACTCCCCCCTGCTTTGCATTGTTCCTGTTACATATTTTGTCACCAGAACACAAATTCTGACTAACACACTCATTTAGAATTTTGAGTGGAACAATCTTTGGTTGCAAAGACATAACCTACACATTTCAGGATATTTGACTTCCCTATTTTCTACCAAATAAATTCTAGTGATTTCTCTTGGGCACTGCAACAATTAAAATGCCCTACCTCCACCCCCCCACCACCCATATCCATCCACCTGTAGGAACCATTGCAGCAAAGGTGATTTTTTTCTTGCTCATTTTTAATTCCTTGTGATTGGTACACTTATTAGTGTTCAGCAAACACTTTAAAAGACTAGTATCCAACACAGGATTTATTATGGAGAAATCAGTGCTTAAAAAAGATTAGCCTTGCTAAATATTTATTCTAGCAAATTCTCTCATTAAATCTCTGTAGTTGAAGTCTTAGAACTGGTGAACAGCCCTAGAAAAGGATGAGAGGATTGTGACCAGAGCTGCCATGTGCTGACAGGTGCCAGATATCAGTGCACTAGGTCCTCCACACACTTCTTTATGAGGCAGTTTTAACATCCCTGTTTCACAGATGAAGAGGGATCTGAGTATGACTCTGAAGTAAGTGCAAGAGCTGTAGGTGGCTGGACTCTGGGTCCCATGTTCTTCTGTCCCACTGCTAGGACTATCTCAGTGGGTTTGGTTCACCAGAACTCTCCCTGATTTTAGAAAACCTGTGCTCAAATATTTTTAACACTCAATTTATTTTCCAGTGATACCCAGAATAACTCCAACTCTTCATAGTCACTAATATTTAAATGTGGACAATGTATCAGTCATGTTTGAAAGGCCAGATGGCAAACACATTGACAAACACTTTTAAGGACCTTCAGAATGTAACCAGCCCTTAATATACAACTGCAGCCAACCCTAAGTGGCTTTTTTAAAACTCTGAAGGAAGCTCACTTTGGAAATCTGGTTAATTAGGCATAAAGGAGGAGAAGGAATGGGAATAAAAGTGAAATTGTCAGGTCCTCAGCTCTGTGCCTTGTCTTTGATTTACCCTCTTGGGTAAACTGGTCCAGATTTGTCTATTTTGGAACCTGGCTGGTTTTCCAGGAGCCATAGGGCAGTGGGAACAAGGACTGACTGATTCTTTGTCCTTAACCAGATTCCTAGAGAAAGGGGCAGAGAGAAGAGGCAACTGCCTGGGAAATCTCGGCTTGAAGGCTGCTGCCCATTACAGCAGGGCACAGGGCTCCGGGTCAGCCACTGAGTCCTGTGCGTTCCTTCTCAGCACATCCTTCAGTGGCAGCATTCCGACTTCCCCTGTGCAGCACCTCCCCATTGTCTTTTCTCTCATCTAACTTTTAAATTCTTTTCTCTTTATTCTTTTGTCCTTCCTGATTAAATCTTTCCTAGTCTCTCATTCCTCCTTACTGTCAATTTGAACTTAGACTTCTCAGCACTGCCACGATGCCCATTTCTACCCCAGGTCAGCTTTCTGTTTTCTCTCTTTAATATTGTACAAGCTGTTCCATTACTAATGATCTTGACTAATTGTTCCCCATCCAAGCTCCCAGCACCCCAACAAAGTTTATAGCAATGTTTCATAAAATCACTGTGCTTTTTATCAACTTGACACAAACTAGGGTTATCTTGAAAGAAAGCTCCTCAGTTTGGGGGAAAAAAAAATACCTCCCTAGGATTGATATGTAGGCTAGTCTCTAGTCTCGAAATCATTTTCTTGATTAATTATTGACGTGGAAGGAGCCCAGCCCACTGTATATGATGTACCTCCCTGGGCAGTGGTCCTGGTTTGTATGAGAAAACAAACAGGCTGAGCAACCATGAGAGCAAGTCAGTAAGCTTCATTCCCCCATGGTCTCTGCTTCAGTTCCTGCCCCCAGGTTCCAGCCTTCTCGCTATGACTTCCTTCACAATGGACTGTAACCTGCAAGCCAGATAATCCTTCCATACCCTCAAGTTTCCTTTGGGAAGTGTTTATCTGAGTTCTGGAAACATTGCTAAGACAGGCCCATCACTAAGCTTCCCAATCTTGATTCACCTCAACTTAGATCCAGGGCCTTCCTCGGGGCTAAGACTATCAACAGATTATCTGTCTTCTCCCCGTGATGACATCTGGTTTGCAGAGCAAAAGGAGGTCTGTTATGGAATATGTGAATTGCTGAGGGAGTCCCATGTCCAGGAGCTACACATTTCTATTACTGAGATTGCAAGCCGCCTGCAGCTGGGTTCATCCGGAGCCTGCTGGTGGTGTGACCCTGAGAAGGCTGTGTGTGAGGGAAGCACAGTTTAACTTCCATGGGCCATGACACATGCTGAAAATGCCAGGGTGTTGCTATCTTGTTTCATCTGGAGACGGCGGATGTAAGTAGTCTTTGCAGCCATGAAAGCTTTTGTTGTGTTGTTTTGGTTTTCTTGTTGCTTAAATGAAATCTGGTTTTGTTTATTTTCTGAATGATTTGGCCACTAAGCATAAATTGTGGAATCCATAAAGATTGCTTCCATGCCTCTTCCTTCATCCCACCTCCTCTTGCTTGGTGTTCTTCACCTTCCAGTGGCAAGGGTCCAGGCTACCCCTCCACACCTGTGTGAAGGAGCTGAGGGATGGCCTGACTCCTTCACATACAGATCCTGCTTCCTGGAGCTGGTCCTCAGCACTCACCTGAGAGCGCATACAGCAAAATGTATGTGACCAGAAACAAAGAAAGACCTAGCTTGAATTCTTCAGACTTAATTTCACATTAGCCTTACCTGTGGTGCTTTTAAGACTCCCAAGGCCCTATGTGGAAAGAAAGACCCAAGTCCAGATCTGTTGGGGGAGAAGACCTGATCATGTTGTTGTTCTGTTCTGTTTTGTTTTGTGTTACATGAATTCTAACTGGTCTTATAATAAAAACCTGGAGCCAGATACTGAGGTAAATGCTGACAGGTCAGAGAAACAGAGGAACAAGCCACTAGAGAAACTTCTCGCCCCCACTGAATCCTCAGGCTGACAGGGGAAGATCCTGTCTCCATGAATCCTCAGCCTGAGGAAGGGACGCAAAGGCCTGAACTGTCTCCTCCTACCTTGTATTCCTTTCTCTGCTCAGCCATGTCACTTCCTGCTTCAACCTTTCTAGTGCTGGGATTAAAGGCGTTTATGTTTCCCAAGTACTGGGAACAGAGATCCAAGTCATGGGATCCCAAATGCTGGGATTAAAGGTGTGTGCCACCAACGTCTGAGCTGTTTCTCTTTTGGACTGGATTAATCTCATGAATTCCAGTGTGGCCTTGAACTCAAAGTGATCTAGACAAATCTCTGCCTCTGCCTACTGAGTGCTAGAATTAAAGACGTGTGTCAACACTACCTGTCCTCTATGGCTAACTCTGTGGCTATCTCTGTCCTCTGATCTTCTGGCAATCTTTATTTGATACGCAATATATTTTGTACTGTTTTACAAGACAGGGTTTCTCTGTGTAGCCCAGGCTGTCCTGGAACTCACTCTGTAGACCATGCTAGCCTCACACTCAGAGATCTGCCTGATTCTGCCTCCCAAGTGTGGGATTTTCTGCTCTGAATGCTTGAAGTACAGAATAGTCACATCTAGCTGGTAGACTTCTGTTCTCCCTGAGTGTCCAGCAAAAGACATTTGGGAACAGTGGACTCTGTAAAGTTCTATAAACCTATCATTGCCTTGTATTGCAGACAGGCCATATGTAGAGGCACACGGTAGCATCTTTCCTTGGAGATCTAATTGTCTCTACCTCAGGCTTCTCAGCACCTTCAGATCATCATCAGGGCCACAACCTCTCCTACTTAGTCACCTACTGCGTTTGCCACAGAGTCAGGCTAAGTGAACGATTCAAGAGCATCATCACAGAAAATGCCACCTGAAGTCAATTTTGAAGAACTGTAGGTTTTGTGAAAAAAAAAAATCTACTGCCTAGAAGGACTCCTGCTGATGTCATATCATGCTGAGACATGCTGCACAAAGGCAAGGAAGTGCCACAGCCCCTGGATGCTGCGCTGAGTTAATCAAGCTCTGGGGTTCCTATTGCTGGTACTTAAGAGAAACGGTTGACTGCCTGCCTCCCTTAGCTCACTTCACATGAGTCTAATGCCATTGTAAGCACCCCTACCTTCAAGAGGACCTTCAATATGCTTATCTTTGGTGTTTTCTGAACAAGAGGGTCTTAGAATGGCACCTGGCTAACTTTGTCACAAGCATCGCCCACCCAGTGTCAGTCCTTCCTTCTCACTCTACATCAGTATTGCTTTTGAAAGAATAAATATGTGCAGAAGAAAGGATTAATGTTTGGTTTGGTTGTTTTTGAGAGAAATGGTGGTATTATTTGTGACAGGTTTTACCTAGAGGAGAATTAACACACACACAGTCAACTCACCCCGGAAAGAGAACCCACAACAGACCAAGTAAAGACTTCCACAAAGTTCAATGTAGTGAAGCAATGATGTTTCCATTGGTGATATTAGTGGAAGTATGGTTGAGGCGTTACTCACAGGCAGTGATGACTCAGAAGCAGCTATGCCACTGAAAAGCTCAGTCCACCATGACGGCTCATGAAAGCTGTACCCTGGAGCTCACTGCACAGTTTGGAGGCAGCTCAACCATCTAAGACACTTCAGCTTCCTACAGTTGCCTGCCTAGAATCTCTTCCCCAACAGTTGCTTGCTACTCTTTATACTGCTGGGGAGTTGCCTTCCAGAATCTTAGGTTTCTGTTTTCCCAGACATAACACCTTTGATTACTTCCTGAGTCTCGAACCCCACCCTCCCCAGGCCCCCATCCCATGGAGGGGATCTTTCAGTTGGAAGGAGAATGCCATACAGGAGTGAACAATGTCCTTGGATCAAGTACAGAAAGACTGAATTCTTGCCTGAATGAGGAGAGGGTTATGTATCTGCACACAGCCAAGGATCTTCTTCCTCTAACAAGGAGACATGTGCTTTTATACCTGGAATCCAGGGTCACAAGCTTTAACTATATAGAACTGGACTCCAGGGAGCATCCCTAGTCACTGTGTGAAAGAGAGGCATCTTCAGGGAAATGTCTAGGATCCACGGCAAAGGATGGCATTGTAAAAAGGGGCCCAGGTTTGAGCTTAAGGTCAGGTCAGGTCAGGTCCCAGATCAACTTCCTATGCAGCTTTAAGCAAGTATTCTCATTTCTCTAGGCCTGTCAAATGAAAAGAACAGCATTTCCCCTCAGCAACACCCTGGCCAATACGGATATAATCTCAGGAAACTACTGTAGAAGGGTTAAAGCATGGTGTCCATAATGATCCAAAGCATTCCAGAATTTGGGCAGTCTTAATCTCCAAACTCTAGTGATTATTCTATTCAGTCAGCAGTAAAAACTATTTAATAAGAACCTACTATGTAGTCAATGCTGTATGTACTACAAGGAAACCATCTTCAATGATTGTCTACCTGTCCATATAGATGGTTTATAAACAACAATGTCAGAGAGATAACCCCATGGGATAGCCATTGTTTCTGTCTATGTCTCATGGATGAAATGACCAAACAGAGGTAGAGAGGAGATAGGAGCCTTCCCAAGACTTAAACTAGTAAGTCTGGCTCTATACAATCTCTCTATTGAATCTCTGTTCAATAACATTAACTACCCAAAGCTACCTGGGTGCATCTTTGAGTACTGGAGTGAGGGAAGGAGGAAGGAAAAAAGATGAAGGAATGAGAGAGGGGGAGGGAGAAAGAGGAAAAGGAGAGAGAGAGAGAGAGAGAGAGAGAGAGAGGCTCAAATATGCCCTAAGCACCACCCAGGCCAGGGGAGAATTGCGAGTGCCTATAGGAAGTCAGAAAGGACATGTGGCAGTGATGAGCTAGAATACAGGGCCAAGGTATAGGGAGGTAAAGGAGAACCATACCCATCAGAGTGGAGCTGTGCTGGGCCTGAGATGGCCTGGCCCAGAAGGGAACATATGCTAATACAGGAGGCACACATAGAGAAATACCGGGTGGTTTAGTAATTGCCTCTGGTGTGGGAGTAGTGAGTCATGGGAGCAATATATAGAAAACACTGAGGGATGGGTTACCCTACTTTAAAAGTAATCAGCAGAGAAGGGTATGGCTACCCCTTGAAAATGCCCTTTCAAGCTCGTTAGTGTCTCAGGTGAAGCATCAAAGGGTAGTCAAATTTTTACTCCCAGGGCTACAACCAGAGTTCCCCTGCCAGCTACAGCGCCCCTAGCCCATGGCCCGTGGAATAACCCAAAAGATATAGCCACAGGCCCACTGGTCACTAGCTGTCTCTAAGGCCCGACAGTCTGTAGCTGGCCCAGAAAGGCTATCTGACCCTGACCCTCCCAGCCTTTCTGTCCAGATTAGATTCGGTGGACTGGAGCTGCCAAGAAAAAGGTCAGAGTATCCCTATACATGATAGGCCCAAGCCAGCCTCTTACACAACCCACTCTGGGAAAGGTACATCTCACCCTGGCCCAGCTACTAAACTGTTCATTATGTTTAACTGTTGTGACCAAAATGGCAGGGTCTGGGGCCTTGTCTAGGGAACCAAACCAAAGGAAAACCAAGATGGCTGCCCAAGAGAAAAGAAGGCGTAAGGATCTGTCAGCCCTTAACTTATCTCTGTTTCCTGCGTTGACATGATGAACAGAATTTGAACCAGAAAGTGTGAAAGCATGGGGTGGGGATGGGGGGGGCTGTGTTAGCCTCATAGAGCTAAGGGTTTCCACTGATGGGGCCTGTTCACATTAAAAACAATCAGCCTCATGGCCCTTAGGGAATAGGAGTAGCTCACCTATCATAAGTGTTAGGACACAAAAGGGCAACAGGCACCCCCAACCTTGGATCATAACTAAGGTTATAAAACTCTACGGAAATCTTCCTGCATCAGTTGTAAAACCCAATCAATTCAACACATTATGTAGAAACCACCAATCACTCTTCCTTCTCGGAGCAGAGGTGACCTCAGGACGACATAAATGAGCCACTTAAGCATCAGGCCATATCTACACTTAAACCTAAGAGACCATGATAGGGGGAGAACCTGGACTCCACACTTACACTCCAAGTTCTGTGCCACTCAGGGCAACAGGAGCATGGTGGATGGAGACTGGCCTTCCCTCTTTGCCCATGGGTATTCATAGAACTGTGAGGAATGAACCATCTTCTAGAGAAAAGAGCCAAAATAAGATTTCAAAATTAGAGCAATAGAATCACATTTTCTAAACACTGGTAAAAAGAACGGGGTCTCTTCTCTTTGATGATGGCACCCTCTGCCTGTGCCACCAGGACCCCCACTGGGAATTCCTGGCACAAGTCAGGGTTGTTTTTTAGGCCCTTTAACCTGGAATATGATTCTCTTATTCACCCACAGATCCAAGAGTTAACATGAACACTGGGCCTCAGTGCCCCCAGCATGGAAAGGGCAAGCTGGCCAGGCTTGCTTTGTGGTACCCCGTTTCCCCCCAGTGCCTACTACTCATTGTCTTTTCATTTAAACTCATCTCTCCTAGGACAAGACCTGGGGCCTTTCAACTTAAGGGAAAGCTATGAGTCACAGTAGGTACCCAATAAAAAGTACTCTCGCAAAGAGAATGGAGAAGCCAGGCCTGTTTGGGAAGCCTGCCTTTATGGAGAGAAGTGGGACTGATCCAAATAGCCTTTCTGTCGGTACTTCTGAGGGAGAAGAGAAGGTGACAGGCAGCCAAAGGCAGAGAGAACACGCCAAACAGATCATTATGTGTTCTTGGAAGCCAGTTTAATGGACTGGCTCAAAGCAGGGCTGGGAACGGGCTCTGAGGCCCTTAGTCAGGACGTGGCTGGGGGAGAGATCCACATTCAGCTCTAGCAAGTGGAGACGCCTTATGGAAACTTTTGAAAGACTCTTTGAGACTCAGAAACACAAATATCATGTGTTTTCTCTCAGATTCAGAATCTAGATTTAAATATATCTATGAATAGTAGAAGGGAGACTGATGGGAGAGGAAGAAAGAATAATGGGGGGAGGGATAAAGACAAATATCACATTTTCCTTCATATGAAACCTAGGGATGTGTGTGTGCGCATCTGTGCAGGCATGCGCATGTGTATAACAGGAGCGCAGAAGGTAGACTATTTATGGGCAGGATGGGAACTGGCAAGGGGTGAGGAACAGGAGTAGGAGAGAATATTGGGTTGGTGAAAATATAAGCCCAATAGTATGATACATATGTATAAAAATGTCATAATCAGACTATTTTATGTGCCAAAAATGTAAAAGATTTTAAAAAGGAAGAGAGGGAAGAAGAAAGAGGTTGATTGTGTTTTAGGTCAGATTTCTTGTCTTATCTTTGATTATTCTAGCCATCTTTCTTACCCATTTAGAAGCACTAGAAGGAAAATTAGAAGCAAAAACTGCCTACTGTGTTCTAGGAAGTAAATTAGCACTGTTACCATCCTAGAAATCTTGGGTCAGCCTTTGAAGAGGGCAACATGGAGGCCTGCACAGTAGAAGCAGCTGAAGTACTTTCCAAGCAAAGAGACCTTCTCTTTATGAGACCATTTTTGCCACACATCTCACCGCTGCCCTCAAGCCAAAATTCCCCTTGTTTTAACAGGATAAACATTCCCATGGCAGAAGAACACTGTGTTCCCTAGAGGAGACGCAAGCACATCGTTCCTGTAGAGGCCATGTGGGCTTATGAAACTGAGTGCTGGGCTGAGGTCCTGGACTGGAGCCTAGAGCTCGGCACAGGCTCTGCAGATCTCAGCTAGGTCCCAACAAGGCAAGGGAATTGCAGAGGAGCTCAGATTAGGGTCTAATCCTAACATTACAGAAACTGACAATACTGCCGGTCTCTGCCTTCTGTAGTTAAAGGGGAGTTTCTCTGACAAGTATAGACAGTGCTGCAGTTTCATAAGAATTGCTGACTACTACTACTTGGTACCTTGAGTTTCTAGAACATTATCTGTACACATCAGGGTTTGGGACAGAAAAGAAAGCACCTTTTTAGACAGTACTTCCCCTACATGACCATCAATCAAGACATATATAAAAAAACTAATTGGCAGGATTTTCTACTTTTTCGGTGGGATACAAAATGATCACTATATACCTTACAGCTGATAGCATCTTAGAGTCAATAAGATGTAAGGTTTTTAAAAAATTAATTATTCTTTAACAAGACCATTGGTGGATTTTTTGCATGGTTCTTTCCAGAACATCTTTAATCCATCCCATGCATGGATGGCTCTCATGTCTAGATATCTCTCTCCCTTGCTATTATTTTCAGTTGAATTTTATGCAAAGGGCCCAGAGATGCTGTATCAACTTTAGGCCACTAGAGGGGGAGAGAACATTGGGGGACAGAGTCCCAGTCTCCTTGTGCTCTGACTTCAGCTTTATCCTAAATCTTTCCAGTATGATCCACACACACAACAGTGTGTCCACTCCTCACTTGGACCCCACCTGCAGGGTCAGATCTCGGAGAGGGACACCGGTCCGCATGGACAATACTGTCAATGCAGGCTGAATTCTGTGTTTGTACAGCCCCATAAACAGCCCTAGTTTAATGAGCTGATCTTGGGAGCACAAAAGAGGTGCTAGTCATGGCCAGTGCTCTGCCTGCCACAGATGCAAAACTGAGGGGCGGCCACCCTCTTCTGAAGCCATTTGGAGACTCCCAAGATCCACAAGGATTTGTAAAGCTTCCTGAGGAAATGTCACAAGGATTTTAAGTAAGGCTTAAAATGCCCTCCTCTTGCCTTCCTCCCTGTCTCTTTCCATCCCTCCTGTCCTTCTCCTCTCCTTTTGTCTTTATAGCTAGCGTTCACCATTGAATACCAACGAGCTATAAGCCAAGAACTGTGCCAGGGCAGAGACACCAAAGTCAGGAGAAGCAAAGACTGTCTTCGTGAAACTTGAGTTCTGGGACATTTAAACAAAATCCACAGATCAGCTATAAGGAAAAGTAATGAGCTCCAGTAGTTTTTTTTCTATATAAAACTACAAATCCTTGTGGGTCTCAGAGGTCTCCAGCAGACTTAAGGAAGTGGCCATCCATCAGCTGTGTGTTTCCAGGAGGCAGGGCCTCCTTGTCATACCTGGGGGCTGTTTTCACTCCAAGGTAGATTTGGGGAGGCTTCTCTAACAAGGAAGCTTAAACAAGCCCTACCAAGTAAAATGTGGAAAGCAGATCTTCCAAAGCACAGGCCTGCACTCACAGTGCCTCCGCAATAGAAGGAGCTCAACACCATCCACTAACCAACAGGAAGTGTGTCTGGAGCCCTGAGCCAGGGGCAGAGGAGCTTGGGACAAATTCATGTGGGAATTTGTAATATGGAGCCCTGCTTGTGTGTTAAAGATGTGAGTTTTTCTCTGAAGTCATCTGAAGTTATTTTGAGGCAGGAGGGTCATAGTTTGTTTGTTTGGGTTTTGTTATTTAAGATGGTTCCTGGCTGGGACCCAAGCTCAAAGTTGCAGGATTCCTCCAGCTTCAGCCTCCCATGTGCTGGGATTGCAAGTGTACATCACCATGCCCAGCTTCCCTAAGGGTTTTAAGTATAGAACCATCTTTGATGGGTTGGCACTTTCTTATGAAACCACAATATGGAATGTGGTTTGGAGAATCAAGAGAACAGCAGACATGTCCAGGTGGTGATGACCAGAGAAGAGGCATAAGATGATGAGCTCAGGCTAACGGTGACTGTTAACATAAGAATATCATCCTTTAGGACAGAAATACTAGGTTAGGAGAATGACAGAGGAGGGACCAATAAGTCTGACTCCATGCTTTTCTTTGAGATGGCTTAAAATGAGAAATCTTTATAAATGCACCTTTAAAGGAGGGTAGGATTTGGAAAAGCTGAGGTTTTGCTGGCGGGGGCAAGGAATCAGAGGTAAACGACAAGCCATGACACCTAACTTGGTCACAAAGGAAAGGTATGACAGATGGCTGGTAGAGCCAGTGGGTCAAAGATCTCTAGAAAGCCAAAGAGCCGGGTCATAAGGGGTAATTGAGCAAGTAAGTTGAAAATATATGAGGTAGGTTCCAAATAAGAGATCTCACTTTTGAGAATTCATACGGGAACAATCTCAAATCCACGCTTTGACTGTGGCAACTAGAAAGTGGAAATATTAAATAAAAAGAATTCCTGAAGACAAGAAGCCAGAGAAGCAACAGCAGCCATTGAATTAATGTTGGAAGGAAGATGTCTGGCTGGAGCACCTAAAGCCAAGACTAGGACTAGGGAAGAAGTAAGAACAATGAGGAGATGATCAGTGTGAGCCACCAAGGAGACGGCTATGAGGCACACAAGGAAAGAGATGGTCTGGAAAAAACTGCAGAGGACAAGAGATCCTCTCAGTAGGAACAAGAAAGGAAGTAACCAGGAAAATGATGCTGATGCAAAGACAGACAGACCTTGACCCCTTCCAGAAAAGACTGTGCACTCCTCAAGCAGCAGGTGTGATAGTGAGGATAAGGAATGGCAGCTGTACGCTAGGTCTGCAGTCTGCATCCTAAGGAAGTCTTCCTATAACGCAGATGAGGCAACGAAGAGCAATGACAAGGGAGATGTAAATAATGCTGAGAAGTGACTACGTAGAGGTTCAAAGCTACACTCGGAATATAGCAAAACAAATAAAGACAAGCATAAGGTGGAGGAAGCCAACGAGGAAAGTGTAGAATACGTGACTGGGAGAGATGAGATGTGTAGGATTACCAGTGGCAGCAAGCTGAAATATGAAACCGGGGTCCTCCAGCAAAGGGACAAGCCCTGGTCTTCGCAGTGAAGGAGAAAGGAGGCCCACATGGAAAAGATCCTCATCTTGGTTGTGCGAAGCTTCCGATAGAACACACCAGGGCTTTGTTCCTTGGTGTCACTCTGAGGAAGGACAAAAGAAAAAAGACAAGAACAGTCACAGGGCACACAGAAGAAGAAGGGGATTAGAGACCAACTAAAGCAACATGGTTTCCCTAGCAACAC
This sequence comes from Sigmodon hispidus, assembly GCA_004025045.1. NCBI lineage: Eukaryota > Metazoa > Chordata > Mammalia > Rodentia > Cricetidae > Sigmodon > Sigmodon hispidus. The sequence goes on from PVIH01006027.1 coordinate 109,064, forward strand.
AGGGAATGGGTTCCTTCTAGAGCCCAATCAGAGCTGGATTCTGAGTGCTTTTACTATGGTAAAAATCAATTTCCAACTGACTACCATATTGAGACAGTACAATGGACAACATGAATGCTGGGGAAAAAAATAGGTAAATGATAAAGAGAAAAGAGATTTTGCCTAGATTTAGGTAACTCTTTACAACAAAAGAGGACTTTCTTCTGGAAATGGGAGAATGGGAGTATTTTGAAGGTAACACTGTTATAGATTGAGGGCTAGCCTCAGGCTCTTCTGGCAGCACCAGCAATTGGCATAAGAAGTCCCACCTGGGTCTGCAGACCTAGTTCAATCGGGAGAGAGCTTTACTAGCATGCTCAAAACCCTGGATCATGACCCTGTAATCTCACATCTCAACAGGTAGAAACAAGAAGATTAGAAGTCCAAAGCCATGCTTGGCCAAATTCAAGGGTAGCCTAGGTGACATGAGAGTCTATCTCAACATATGTCTTTACTGCATTTATGTCTTGGCTTACCTCTCTGAGTCAGATGCCTTGCCTCCTCATGTATCTATTTGACCTTAGCCAAGTCCCTTGTATCCATCCTCACTCATCTGTTCTTTCCTGTTCTCTCTCACCAGTCACCTGAGAGATGAGCGACCACCCCCTGAAGGAGATGTCCGAGAGCAATAGCAGCCCTTTCCTACCAGAGCCTCTTTCCAGCAGATACAAACTATATGAATCAGAACTAAGCAGCCCTGTATCCATCCTCACTCATCTGTTCTTTCCGGTTCTCTCTCACCAGTCACCTGAGAGATGAGCGACCACCACCTGAAGGAAATGTCCGAGAGCAATAGCAGCCCTCTCCTACCAGAGCCTCTTTCCAGCAGATACAAACTATATGAATCAGAACTAAGCAGCCCTACCTGGCCTTCAAGCCCCCAAGATACACACCCAGCCCTTCCCCTGCTGGAAATGCCTGAAGAAAAGGTGAGCCTGAAGAAAAACAATGATGACAGATATTAATAGGAATTATTTTAAGTCTGTAGATAAATTTAAGGAACTATTGCCGTTGTGATAACGCTAAGTTTTCCAATCCATAAACATGGGATATCTTTCCATTGATTTTGAGCTTTCTTTCAGTGATGTTCTGTAGTTTTCAGTTAACATTTACACACATTTACACATCTTTTTAAAATTTATCCACAAATATGTTCTACTTTTTTATTCTGTCATGAATAAAATTATTTCTTAATTTTAATTTTAGACTTTTAAATGCCAGAGTATAAAAATAAATTTGACTTGATCCTTCATTCTGTAACTTATTCATACTTCTAAGAAGACCTTTGCAGATGCCTTAAGAATTTTCTCTATAAAAGAACATGCAGAGGTGCCATCTATGTTTACCCTTTCTTTACAATCTGTTCCTTGTGCCTTATTTCTTTACCTGTTAGCTTGTGTTAGAATGCAATGTTGAGTAGTCACGGCAAGGGCACACATCCTTGTTTTATGCCTGATCTTAAAGAGATTTCTAATCTTTCTCTATTACATGTAGCATCACTCATGGGTCTGTAGTAGATGTCCTTTAGCAAACTTGGAAAATTTTTATTTATTTCTAGTTTATTGAGAAGCAGCCACATTTCAAACACTCACTAGCTGTTTGTCTTATCAGCTACCATACTTTAAAGTACGGCTTTAAAGAAAGAAGTCTTGACCAAGAGATCTACATATGAAATTGAGGGGCAGATAAACTGGGATGAGAGAAATAATACATCATTATATCTACTAACCTCCAATGGACTTTAGTAGTTACTTCAATTACAAATAATATACACAATTAGTCATGGTCCATATTAGTAGTACTTGATATTTCTATCCAAGCTGTCATGAACCAGACTTCCCAGGACTTGGACTTTGATGTGAAGATTTATAAGTAAGAAGTTTACAGGGGTGTGCTTTGGGAAGCAACATTTACAAATGAGGAAAAGCAGCAGGACTCAGCAAAAGGAGAAACTGAACTGTGCAGTGGGCACAATAAAGGCCACAGCGGATCTTGGCATGGTTAGATCTGAGACAGCCTTACAGAACTGTCTCGAGTTAGACTGAGGAGGTTCCACATACCCACTCATCACTGATTTTAAACTTTACAGCCATTAGATAGAATGCTTATCTGTGTACAACAATTATATTTTTTTTAAAAAAGTCACTGCATTGCAATATAATTTTCTTTGTTACTTATTTTGTTTTATACATTTTCAAATATTTATGATAGAACAAGTCTATAGGCATAATTAAACTGCCAAGGGAAACCCTAAGAAAACTTATTGAGCAGAATCTGAAATAGTCCTGGGAAGGGCAGGTTTACACGGGGTACCACCTTAGACAATAGGTGTGAATCTCATCTTTTCTCTCATGATCCCCCCATATCTCTACCAAAAACCCTGACAGTGGCCTCTGTCCTCAAATGTCCCTACTCTAATAAGACATATCATGTAAAACCATGATTAGTAGCACGTGCTAACAATCGAGAACTCGGGAGCCAGAGTCAGGAGGATTGAGAGCACAAGCTTACCAGAGCCTTATAATGAGTTCAGGGACAGCCTGGGCTACAAATAAGACCCTGTCTCAAAGAAAGAACAGCACATGAACCGCATACTATTTTATATTTTCCTCTGTCCTTTCTGTGAAGGATCTCCGATCATCTGAGGAAGATAGCCACATAGTGAAAATTGAAAAACCCAACAAAAGGAGCAAAGGGGGAGAAAGTGGGGTGCCCCGCAAAGCTTCTGCAGGCCAGGGAGGCTTCAGTCTCTTCCAAGCTGTGGGCTACCTCACTGGCGACATGAAGGAATGCAAGAACTGGCTGAAAGGTAAGCGAGTGTCCACAGAAGAGCAAGGAGCAAGCCAGCGGCAATCTCTCCTCCAGCCTGGGCAACCAAGCTGCTCTTTCATTCTCTCATGGCAAGGACTTGCCAAAGTAAAGGGAAGCTGAGTTGACCCCAGGTGGGCATGTATACTCAATTAGCCTGTTGCCTCCTTTTATAATTAATATATTCCATTAATTTTAGTCTTTTGCCAATTATTCATCCCTGTGTGGAATTGATAGAGGGCAAACAGATTAGTAACATGCAAGCCACTTCCCAAATTAGCTGCACGGTCATTCCTTCACCTATCCCACAGTCATTTATTATGCCTATTATGTGCCAAGAAAAGATCAGCATCACCCCCTCCAAGCTCCAGGATTCTTTCCTTTTAACCTCTTTCTGAACTTTGATGCTTTAGCAAACACCACACTTTCCCCATCAGTCCCTACATGCCCCCCACCAGCATGGTTGTCCTGGAAACCAAGGCAGAGGAGAGAGAACACATGTCTCCTCTCCTGCACCTGCCTTCTTCTAGGCCCCTATTCAACAGTGATTTTCACAGCTGGGCTCTAACAATTTCTTTTCCAACATCCTTTCTTGAAGTGACTTTCTCTGCTGCTCAGACACCAGCCCTCCACTGAGTCACCCAGAACTGCACAACATGAGACTTTACTTCCCGCCCCGCCTCTTCCCTTGGACCAATAAATTTCCCATGGAATGCTCCTGGGGCTCCTTGCCAACTAAGCCAATGGCTGGAACTGCTTTAAATTGGTCTCAGCATGGTCTTTCAGTCTGTATGGCAAAAACTACCACCCACTGTAGACCAATTGCTGGGCCACTCAGAGCCTTGGGCACAGTGCCAACACCCACTCCCAACCCCTTCACTCTCCCATCCCAGGCCAGGCTGAATAAGAAGAAATACCTTAGCTTGTGCGGCCCTGTGCATCTCGGTTTCCATGACAACCAGCAGTCTGACACACAGGCTGTCTATTTCTTGCAGATAAACCCCTGGCCCTCCAGTTCCTAGACTGGGTCCTGCGGGGAGCAGCTCAGGTGATGTTTGTCAACAACCCCCTTAGTGGGCTCATCATCTTCGTAGGGTTGCTGATCCAGAATCCCTGGTGGACAATTGCTGGCATGCTGGGGACAGTGGTCTCCACCTTAGCTGCCCTTGCCTTAAGCCAGGACAGGTAAGTGCTCTCTGTGGGCCTATCATATGATGCAGGGCAGACAAGTAAAGTGTTTGCTTTAGCGCTCAACCACCCTATCCATGAAGCCACCTAAAGCCCCTGTGTTAGTTCTTTTCTGTTGTTGTGATAGAACACCATGGCCAAAAATAACTTATCTGTAGTCTACTATCTAGGGAAGTCAAGGCAGGAACCTGGAGTGGGTGCTGAAGCAGAAGCCATGGGGGAGCACTGCCTACTGGCTTGCTCTCATGACTTGTTCAGCATGATTTCTTACACCATCCAGGACCACCTTCCCAGGGCTGGCAGTGCCTCCAGTGAGCTGAGCCTTACAGGCCTGCAGACAGCCCAATCTTATGGAGGCATTTTCTCAAATATAAGCTTCTTCTCTAGATGTTTAACTTACATAGAGTTAACAAATAAATACATAAATAACTCCAGCAGCTGCTGGAGTGTCAGTTTTGAGCAGGTCACTGGAGATTACTCTGGAATTACATTGCCCTAGCCCAGTACAGCAACAACATCATGTTGAGCTTGGCTATGGAGCCTTCTGGAAATACTTGCTCTGAAGGAGATACAAAAGAATAATTAATCTGTTATCTCTCAGGGAGGTTCACAAACTGCTTTTAGGAAGCAAGATTAATAAGCAATAACAAGATAGCATATAATGATAGTGTAAAACTGACATCTCCAAATACTGGGAAGAGAGAAGAGATGCACATTTTGTATGAGGAATGGGAGAGGAAAGAGAATGATATGGTGGGGCATCAAGGATTTGGTTTTTGTCTTGTTTGTTTTTCAAAACAAGGTTCTCTGTATAACAGTCCTGGCTGTCCTAAAACTCATTTTGTAGACCAGGCTGCCCTTTAACTCACTGAGATCCACCTGCCTCTGCTTTCCAAGTGCCAGGATAAAAGCTGTGTGCCACCATCACCCAGCAGCATCAAGTGTTTGAAAAAGCAGAAGCAATAGGAAGGGAGCACAGAGGTGGCCTGGCTGGTTGGAAGCCAAGAACACTAACAAACAACATTTTGTAGACATTTCAGTCTGCAGACTCTTGAGACTGTTATGTGTTGCTCCAACATTCCCCGAAATGTTCCTGATGCTCAGAACCCTCTGGGGCGTGATTTGAAGAAATTCAGTTCGGTCCCACCCCCTCCCCTCCCCTCTGTTAATATTCTCATTCAATGGATCTGATGAAAGAAAATCTTTTCTTTCTGCAACAGCTAATTTTTATTGAGCACTTACTGTGTGCTAAGCACACTTTTACTTCATTTATCTATTATTTAAATACTTATAGTTTATTTTCATTCAAGTTAGGTGTACAACTAATAGGAAGCACTAGTCTGTTCAGCTTAAGAAGGTACAGGCAGACCAAGATATAGCATATTCTTCACAGAGGAAACCCCTGATGTGCCCGTACCCATCACAACAGCACTGTACTCCTCTGGTGACAGTCACTGTGACCATCTCTTTATTCTCTCCCCATATCTCTTTATTCTCTCTTGCTCTTAATAGAATATGCCTTGAAATTTTTATCTTTCACAAATAACGGAACTATGAGCCTTTTGTGCACATATTGAGATGCACATTTGCTATATTTTGGGAAGACAATTCTCAGTCTCCCAGAAACATCTTATGATTTAAGAAATCTGGAAAATAAATACTAGATTGTCTTGTATCTTATGCTTTTTGAATTGAGGGCCACAGATCATGAGCCATCAGTTACATTTGTTTAATTAAACTACTCAATAAAATACAACTGATTAAAGTAATTTATGCAGAGTAGAAGTAAATATTTTATAAAACTTTCATTATATTTGTGGTAGGAGAACCACAAATGATGTGGTAGATCATTCTGTAAAATATATATCTTTACAGTGGGTTTCTCAGAAAAAACTTTTTTACCAGCATGCCTGAATATTTGTGACTCTCAACATCACACTAAGAAGCAGCTGAAAGAGAAAACAGAGTCTGTATTTTATAATTGAGGCACAAAGAAACAGCAGACATAAGGTCCCCCCTAGGCTTCTATGCATGGCTTCTAGGGCACAGGCTTGCCCACACCATAAAGTACCCTTAGGCTCAAAGCCATAGTGCTGTCATTGCAACCACACAATGTGACCCTAGACTGAGGAGTAAAGCCCAGAACAGCAGTAACCAGAGTGCATTAAACCATAATACACATCATCCTTCCTCTAGACCCAGCTAACATTCCATAGTCCAGTGGGGCAAATGCATCAGTCAGCTTGTCTCCAAATGCTGTATACACACCTCCAAATGGCCTTGAAGAATCACTCCAATCCTAGAAGCAGAGAAGCCACTAGGAGTTGTATTCTTGAGTGTGTACATCTGTAGAGCTACTTGATGATATACTGCTGTCAATGTCTGCTTCAGCCAATGGGCTTCAGTCCTCTTTCCATTATACCTACCATTGAATGGACAACTGGCATGGAACTCCTTCCTTACTGCTTGTGCTGGCTAGGTTTAGGTCAACTTGACTTAAGCTGAAGTCACTGGAGAGGAGGGAGCCTCCGTTAAGAAAATGCCTCTATAAGATCAGGTTGTAGCAGGACTGTAAGTCAATTTCTTAATTAGTGATTTGATTTGAGACAGTCCAACCCATTGGGGGTGTTACCATTCCTCGGCTGGTGCTTCTCAGTTCTATAAGAAGGCAGGCTGAGCAAGCTAGCAAGCAGCTCCCCTCCATGGCCTCTGCTTCAGCTCTTGACTGCAGGTTCCTGCCATGCTTGAGTTCTGTCCTGACTTCCTTTGATGATGAACTGTGACGTGGAAGTCTAAGCTGAGTAAACTCTTTCCTTCCAAACCTGCTTTGTGAATAGAACAGCAACACAGATGAACAAAGATCTCCATAGTAGAATATAGAGTCTTTTTTTTTTTTTTTTTTTTTTTTTTACCGACATTCTCAAAGTTCAAGTTTAATAGATACTTAAAAAAAAAAGAACAGGTTGGTTGATTTCTGCGACGCACAACACAGCTCAGGCCATTCCCAATAGAAGAAGTGGCTAACCAACCCAAGCACTGTAGGAAAGGCATGTCTTGGATCACACCACATTTTGTGTTTAAGGAATAATGGAGTACAAGGGATTTTT